>SOPF01026157.1:2290-42945 GCA_012979155.1 Hypericum perforatum
ATCAGTTTCTTGTATCTTTTGGTCAATTGTTATTCTTGTTGTCTTTATTTTTAAGTGAACACGTTTATAGAAAACTCTTTTTAAGTTTTGGGTGGGTATAATTTAATAGGGGAGGAAAGCTACACCTATACTCTGCTGGTTTTATGTAGAGAGTTGTGGGATTAGGAGGATGAAACCTTCGAGTGTCACTTCGATTTAATTTGTTTTTTTTGCCAAAGTGATAATTCTCCAAGTTAATAAGGCCGACAGAGAAAAACAGATATATACCTTCTTTTATGTGCAAAGGGTAGAACAGATATATAATTTATTTATTAATTATATATATATATATTTTGTTTTGTTTATAAAACGAACTTGAACTTTGATCAAAAAGATTGTACACACTCGAAAACTATGCAGATCGAACACCACAAGGAACAAATGTGGTTCTGATACCAACTAATGACGTGGAAGTTCGTAAATAGGTAATCTTCAATTGTTGATTCGGAAAATATTTGAAAAACACGATAAATTTTTGATCGGATATAATAAGATACTGAAAAATGACAAAAATACACAAACTCTAATGTTTTTGTTAATCAATCAACTAAATAAAATAATATACTAGAAATTCTATTTATAAAAGACCTATTAACTAAAATTCTACTAAAAATTAAACTTGTAACAGCAATCCAAAACATAAATATAATTAATTAACTAATAAATCTATAGATTATTAATAAATATCTTCATTATTTTTCCATTATTCTCTCCCGACAGAAAAAATTTGTTCTCGAATTTAGTGTGGTTGACTAATTAGAGATTTTCATATTGAACACCTTTAAATGATGCGATGATGCTTGATATCTATCATCTCAAGAGAATTAATATTTGAAATTCTTGCCATTATAAACGGTTTTTAGATGAAAGAACAAAACCTCACATCTTCCGGCAAATTTTTTAGCATTCTAGAATCCATTCCACAGAAGCAGCAAATAAGAACGTCAATCAACATCTACAAAATTGTCAACTCTCAAAAAGTCGATATTCGATCTCCGCAATCTCATAAATTTGGGATATGTTGAATATATGCTCATGCACTAATTCATCGACAAAATTTCTTCAACACCATCATTCTTATTAGGGTAAGAATCACAAATTGGTTTACCAACATCTTCAACCTTATTATTGAGGTAAATATTACAAATTGGTTAACCACAAGTCAAAAGTTTCTCTAACATGGTATCTATCAAACTCCATAAATTAGTGCAAATCTGCTTGATCTTGCTGCCTGTGGAGAGTCTGCCAAATAGCCCTAATAATTTGCATTTCATTCTACATAACTTCCATTTCGATAAGTAATTGATGATTAAACATAGTCAAATAAGCCCAACTAAATCAATATGCAGATTCTGAAATCTCACAGGAACCAAACTGTAATTTAGTGTTTCACCTAAAGCCCTGTTTTGTTTTGGATTATTATTAGAATTTTGAATTTTAGTAAGATTTTAGTTAATAGGTTTCTTATAAATAGAATATCTTGTCGGTTAATTGATTAATAAAAATAGTAGGTTTACATCTTCTTGTCACTTGTCAATATCTTGTTAGATTCGATTGAGAATTTATCGTGTTTTTCGAGTATTATCAGAATCAACAGATTAATGATTAACTATCTACTACATCAAATATGCATATAGCTATAACCATGCATCCAAGCTTAAGTTAATGCCATTTTACACAATCTGCACAAAAGAGTGTCTACTTTTGCAGAATCTTTTCAAGTGCAATCAGATAGAGGTAGTGTATAAAACAATAAAGATAGGGACTGGGGGATATGCCGTGTCTTAATCGACCTGACGGAAATGAAATTGATTAGCTGTAGAAATCTTCAATGCGAAACAAATACTTTTTGTGGCAACTATATAGAACATGTTCAACCTGGACAACTGCAGATGGGTGCAGGCGTATTGTGGTACTGGTGTGTTGGTGACAAAAAAAATAGAATCTAGATGATTAACATTTTTGTTGCATGAATACACATCCATTACCAGGATACAGTTACAATAAGTGTGCCACCCATGAGACAGGCACAATTTGCGCCATATGGACCTTCCGGCTTGTGAAGGAGGAAAGACCAGCAACCCATCAGCTTATGCCTTGATGAATCACATTATGGTACATGCACAGGATGTTTTCCTAGGAATTTCGTCCACCTTTTTTTCTGTCACCCAAACAAAGCCTACATATGAGAAAGCTATGAACCATATATAGTAAGATTCATTTGGTATGTAATTGCATAAAAACATGTGGGCTTTTCTCCTTTTTCGGGGGGGAGTTTCTTTTCCCTGTTGGTAAATCATTTGTTCTTATTTCAGGAGCCAAGTGGATCGACTGAGACATAAAGTACCTGATTTTGCTTTTGATAAAGTTTCCTGCACCACGACATGCATGGTGATAGCCCCCTTGAAATCGCCAAATGGAACTGTGCACTGGCCAACTGTTCTCGCGTTCTCCAAAATTTTTCCAGCACTTATCAATCTGATTTCGCTTGAGGTTTTAGGTGAAAGCTGTTTACCTGAGAGGCAACAACAAGACGTCTTTTTCTTATTGATCAATTTAAAGGCCATCATCATCATTCATGATGACAGTGATAACATATATTCTCCACTCTATGAACAGAGTTGCTGCAAACAACACATTCAAATCAAAGGGATTTCAGGGGGCAGGGGAAGCTAAACTTCCGTACCGGAAAAATTGTTCCAAGAAATAAGAGAAGTATGAAAAATGACGAGTGGTGCTCTACAATAGTCGCTTCTCTAGAGGGAATTGACTGAAACAGTGGCCTAATGGTATAATGAATAAGGCCATGTAGCTTCAATGCTGAGTTCAAGTTCGAACCAAAAAGGACACCTATTTCATTTTGATTATATGATCAAAAAGGAAAAGGAACCTTCCGTGATTAAGGGGCTCATAGGCCCAAGGAAGGAAAAGAAACCTTCCGTGATTAAGGGGATAAAAAAAAATTCAAATCCATTCCAGAAAAATAATATGAATACTGCATTTGAGTTCACACTTTTGGCAAACCAAACGAATCACGGAACCCTTTCCCAGAAAATAAAAGTGAAGCATGAAAATATCAAAATAATGATTGCACAAACCCCATTGATTGGATATCCGTGCAGATTATTCTAGATATCATCCCCATCACAAGTTATACTCTCCGGAAAAATTGCAAAGGGTCATCCTAGAACAATATCACTGGGTAATGATCAAAACTTAAAACAACAGGTCCAGAGAGTTTGTGTTAACAATCAACACTCAAGAGTTAATGATATTGATGCCTAGATCCCAGCTTCCATGCCTGGTTAATAAACGTACTTTCAAAGACTTCCCTCACCAAATCCAGCTACAGATCAACCAACCCCCATGCCAAAGCAGTAGCCCGCTCTTAGTTCGTTACGAAATTCATACCATGAAGGACAGAGTAATTAAGAATTAAAATGCAAGACACAGCCTATGCACTACCGAGGAACCACTAAAAACAAATTCTTATCTCGAGACAAATAGCAGAAGAAGAAAATGAACCTCGACAATGCATCCTCAAGCAGAAAAGAACAACTATCACCGGTAGACACTACGTTGTCCGGATGTGAATTAGATGGTGCATACCTATTCCTAGAGAGGAAATCTATACATAAACACATACATTCTGCAGCCACACAAAAAGGATGGCCGTACCATACCAAAAAGCGTTGGAAGAACCAAGAGACACAAACTTGCTTCAGATCCGGTGTTATCCGACTCCCACATACATTTTTCCAACGAAAAGTAGACACACAACTTTTGAGGGGAATCGCTGGCCAGAGTTCCTCCACAAAGCAATAAATCCGTCACGGTTCATCACTCATCCAACAAAATTCCTGAGGCTTTCATATTATCAGGGAGCAGATCATTATTAGTCTAGGTCCTTCGTGGATCAATCAACCAACCACAAATTCCCCGCAGCTAAATTCAGTATCACCGCTACCTAATTACCGATTTAACCCCGTCGCTGATGGAAAAACTAACCCGATCACTTCAAAAATGAAAAAAAAAAAGTAAAACTAGAAAGGTAATATTATCTGGAAAAAAAAGGAAAAGGAGAGGGGAACCTTTAGGCCAGTCGGCGAAGATGCGCTCCTTGAGCACTTGAACGGTTGAAGTAGGTGAGTACCAGTACGGCCCTAAATCGGAGCCGTCGTTGAACCGGAACTTCAGCTCCACTAACCCCTCCTCCTCCGGCATTCTCCCTCCTCAACACGACGACGCCGTTTCCCTCTCCGGTCCTCGATCCCTGCAACAAGGAAACGGCCAAAAAACGGTTACAACTCCCCGATCGAAACCACCACAAGTAGAAGGAGAAGGAGAGATTACCTATTCCAGCGATGAGCTAGGGTTTCAACTTTTCAAAGTGGATCGTTTTCTTCTTCTCTCCTTCTTTTAGTTTTATTATTTTTATAATATTAATTGGGGATTTTGGAAGGAGAGGGACGGGGGCGGTTAATAAATTCTTCGGATCTTGTTTCTTTTTTTATTTTAACAGCCTTTTGATTTTGATGCTTCTATAGGGAAGAGCGTGGACTCGAGGCACGGAAAGTACAAGGGAGACCGAATCTTGTCAGTAATTAGTTAAATTTATATTCTTTTTTACCTTTATATTTTTTTTGGGGTGGAAATTTCTTTGTATTTATTCCATAATTAGGTGCTGTGTATTTTATATCTTTATTATAGATTCGTTATAGATTATGGCGGGATGAATAAATATCTGGATTCTGGTGCATTGACCAAGCAAGTACAATATAACCTGGTGTCAAATCTGGAAACAACCATACAGCAGATTCATTGTTCCGTAACGTAACAAATTCTATTTATAATAGTCATTCATGTATTATATCAAGTGATAATATTTCAGTTACTAATATTTTAATATAATTTGGATAAAATAAATTGAACACGCTTCCTAATTGGGAAAAAAATTATAGTCATAATATTGATTATTATCATAATATTGGAGCGAAAACATTTAGATTCTAATTAACTTCGGCAGGGGAAGGAGAGTTACAGGAAGACGCGTCGGTGGCACTGAACAACTAGGCACGTTGTGATTGGAGCTAACTGTGGTGGGATATTATACGAAATTATCTGATCTACCACCCTCACCAAACAGATGCTAATATTAATTAGGTACAAATAATTTATTACATAATTTATCACTATTTGGATATTATTCGACTCAAATCTAAATTTTTTTTGACAATAATTACCGTTACGTTCTTCGAGTCCACCACCACATTGAACAGTTGGGGGATTAGAGGTTTCCGTAATTGGGCCTCAAATAACACACATGTCCAGTTCACTAGTTTGGCCAAGTTTTACTAGTTTGGGCCCAAATGAAAGGGCCCTTTGGGCCGTAATGCCTCCTTGAAAAGAGTGGATTATTACGAGTTCGGACTCGATTAAAAAAAAACCTTAAAACGGTCTCGGGCCCACATCGAGAATATCATTAATTTGTGCGTTACGGCTCATTTAATTAAATATAGTTAATTGACGTGATAAGTCGGTTCCCATGCGGCGGGGAAACTTTTTTTATTACGTCACTCGGTTTGCCAAACGATTAAATAGGGTAAGCAAGCTAGAACTCTGATTTCTCTTAGTCAGAACTCAGAACCGAACTTTCTATTATTGATCCATGCAAATATGATTTATTTAATTCAAGGCAGAGGATATCAACATTTTTTCTGAAAATTCGGTGGGCCCACAAAGATGCGGCACTTCAGTATCGATCACGGGGTGTTCTTCTGTTCGTTGGTAACTTTCGTGACCTTCACGAGAAATATTTTTCAGATTATTAAAAGAATGTCGACCATATAATCATATTAAAAATGTCTGTCGAAGAAATAATAATTATAATGCTGGTGAAGAGATAAAATTTGAATAAGACAACATAGTAAATTTCTTTGATCGAATTTATAAAGTCTGTCTAAAAAGTGTTTGGATAACAAAATCATCCTGCACTTTTTTCCTCATCCCCTTAAAACACGAGACTAAGGAAAAAAAAATACAAAAAGAAAAAAAAGGAAAGAAAGAAGGTTAATTAGTAGTATCAAAGCCAAAGAGCACCAGCCTCTTTGAGGAGAGGAACAAGGGAGCCGTTGATATGAGAAGCCATGACTCTGTCCATGGACCCAATGAGCTTCCCACCTATAAAAACGACAGGGACCCCTGTCGTCGAGGTCCCAAGCAGACAAACGAGGGCCTTCTCGAGGTCCTTCCCTAAGGGGTCGTAGTCCAGCTCGTGGACAGTAGGGCTGACCCCTAACCCGCAGAAGAGGCTCTTGATGGCATGGCACATGCAGCATGTGCTCACGCTGAATATCACCACCGCGCTCTCCGAAACGATCCCGGAGATCCTCTCGTACGGATCGCCGGCCGGTGGGGTGGCTCGTGGCTGTGGGATGTTGGGGTATGATCCTCCCCACGTCTCGGTTATTTGGTACATTTTTTCAAATGTTTGAAGTGTGTTTAGTGTTGTTGTAATGAAGAATTTGTAGAGAGCAACCACTTGGAGGCAGAGAAAGATTGAGAGTTGGAAGAGAATCTTGGAGATTTGTGTTGTAAGTGTTTTAGGTTGGAGTGGACGATATTTATAGAGGGGGAAAATGTATGGAGAAATTACACCAAGCATAAAATATGGCGTGTATTAACTTTTGTAGGGTGATTTTACTTATTTATCTATTATGTATAGGTTGAACCTTTTATATGTTATTGTGGAATCTATTGTTGCTCTACATCGTTCCGTATTTTAATTAGTTAATAACTAACTAAATAAGAATAGTTGTTCAACGCACTAGTTGAAGAAATATAATCTTAGTGTGGACTTTTTGGTCGAAATAATCTATCATTTTTAACTAATCTGGCTTGGAACAATATTCATTTCAAAATAGCTACGCATTTTCTACTCGATCAACACTAGAATAAACTAATAAAGCAACTAACACAACTCATATTAATATTATTTTTTGAAACTGCTTGAATATCGATATTATTGAAACAACTAATCTAAATTAACAATACTAATTCTGCAAAAAGGTGGTACCAAAATTTCAGACTCTCTGTGTTATTTGAAGTAGAGTTGTAATAGTGATAAAAACTAGAGTGTCATGTAGTCGTCAGCAACTAGACGCATGCTAAAAGAGAGATTTATGGAAAGAGAGCTTCCGTGAGCTTTATGATTCTTTGTCTCCTCTCCCCCTTTTCTTTTTCGTTTCTATTATTATGGGCATTCTCTCTCTCTCTCTCTCTCTCTCTCTCTCTCTCTCTCTCTCTCTCTCTCTCTCTCTCTCTCTCTCGCTCTCGCTCTCTCTCTCATTCATTTCCTATAGGCTTTATAATGTTTGTCATGTTACACTTCAAAGAGAGGCATTCCCACGTCACCCAGTTGGAGAAAAGCAATAACATACAGGCGGGAGTGTGGCCTCTTTTCTATGCATACATACCGCCCTTTTAAAGATACCAAAATATTATGCTAATAAGTTGACGAGTAAGTACAAATTAGTAACGCATATAGTACCATAATTTATGGATCAAAATATTGGAAAAGTGCTAAAAGATTAGAAATATTTGATTTGTATTTTAATAATTTCAAAAAATTCTAACAATATTGACCTGAAATATCGCATGAGAAAAAAGTTAGTAATTATGCACATGCATATTATTAAACGACCCTTATGCATGTGAACTTTTCCATATTAACGAGGATAATAAAGAAAAAAGTGAATCCTACTCTGAGTGCAGGCTTTAAAAGAGGAGGCATTGCTGGTTAATAGACAGACGGCTGTTTTCGTCATTCTTGTCGCCTCCCGGTTTTTTTTATTAACAAAAATATTATAAATTAGCATAACCTAAGTACGCTATATATCTATCTTATAAATTAGCACAATGGACGGAACATTATGGCCATTACCGGGGCTGCCCGTTTTAGAGACTCTATACAACACAATAGTATAACGTAACCTGCCTGACCTACTTTTAACTTTTGGGGTGGCCGTCGGAATTTTACGTGTCATGCATAGCTTATAAAGACTAAAAAAATTATATCATCAAGCTCTTAAATCAAATAGTACGAAAATATTCTAATGCAACTAAATTTTTTGAAGAAAATGGTGCCAGTTTTGCGCTATATTGTCCGCTGTTGGTCCATTGTAAGCAGCAACTAGGGCAGCAAAGAAATGTTAATCATCCCAATAAACCTAGAGAAAAGTAAATCATCTCTCACCTGTCCGAAGTCTGGCGTTTACATTAATCTAAAAAAATGGTTACAAGCTTTGATATTTCCGGTCAAGAGGTTTTCTAATAAATTTAATTGAATCAAAATTTTGTCTAAGTTGACAGTTGCAATTACTTCAGGAGCAATTCCGAACTCTGTGAGTGGTTTATAATTATCATTCTAAGCAGTAATATTCCACTTACAAAAATAATCAGAACAAACTGTGAAGTGGTTCTGCACTATGGATTGTAGATTTGTTGCCTTATATCTGCCCAAATATTCATTAAATTGATAAATCTTCACTAGTTAATGGAATTTGAACCATGTTTTTTAACCATATTTTTAATATGCACTTAGTTAATTCAATAAACCTGTGGCCTTGTAGCCTAGTGATATTGGGAGGTATTGAGTTGGTGGAGGTCCAAGGTTCAAACATAGGCTTAAAAATATCTTGTAATAGAATAGATTTAGAATAGGATTAATAAAAAACTTAGTTAATTCAATAAGAATTCACCATTAATCGTTGAGGTGAACATGCTCTGCTCCATGTTCTCACAATCACGCATGCCCAGCCAAATACATGCTTGAACATGTAGGCGACATGTTCAATGTACAATATGTAATTAATTAGCCAAATGGAATTGATTAAACCATGTAACGATTAATTATTAGTGTACGACGAAATCTTCTCTCTTTTTCGGATGTCTAAACCACGATTATAAAGTTGGAAGGAAAAAGTGCGATTAAATATTGTAAACGTACAAAATTATCAACTAGATTAGAAGAGGAAACTTGCAGCAAGAACACCTTACCTTTTTTTTAATGGAGGAGCAATTTACGATATGCACATACAAAACTAAAATATTCTACGGTAATCCAGCCTCTTAAAATATATTTTTTACTATTTCATCTTCGTGATGAATACTACTCTTCGAAATTATACCTGTTAGTCTCAGTAAAACCTCATGCGGTAAAATGAAGTGGAAAAATCAGCTGGATTAAATGAGCATATCATTAGGGTAGGAAGTTGATATCACTGTACAAGATCCTGCGTCATATGAATTACTAGATTTGCAAGTAGAATGAGGAAGGTTAACCCTATGCAAATCATCTAAATAAATATTCAGACAAAAATCGAATGGTGCATTAATACAACATAGTCGAAGAAAAATTTCAAGGCAAGCATCGAGAGCACGTCTACTATTCAATTGACTTTCTGCCAGGTGTGTTGAATGTAGATTTTTCAAGCCCTCCGGAGCAACTCTTGGGCTCTAGAGATCAGGGCTCTCGACCAACATCCTGACCCACACAAAGGATGATGGCCAAGGCCAAATCTACCCCAAATTGGAGTCTTGCTCGAAGGTTAACTCTAGAACGGGGATGGACATTTATAATTCTGCAGTCACGATGTACAGCTCCCGGGGGTTCCTTAGCCATGATGGTTTATCGTTAGAGATAGTATTGGCTGAGATGTCGACCGAGAGCCATCTTGGGAGATATGTCTTTGTGTAGAAATACCACCTCAAATATATGTCGTCTTCTGAGGTAAGAACGCTCATATTGTCCTAGAGAAACTATTATCACGAGACATATGTATTAGAGACTCAATATAGATACCACTTCAAATAAGTGTCATCTTATGTAAATTGTTTACGTGCATGCTCCACATGCTCTAACTCAAAGTAGAGAAATTAGAATCAAAAGACATATTACATATATATCAAATTCTCAGTATAAAAGTTTAAGTTAAAACTTGAAAGTTAGGAACACTTTAACTTGAACTTTTATAATGTAATTAAGGATATCCGCGTGCTATAGAAGACTACTGTACAGCTTTAATTTTTATAAGGTACGTACCTAGCTATAGTGGTTGCACCATGGAAAGTTACCGAACTATGGAACAAGTACATATACACATGAGCCAACGTGGGATTTCCAATGTGGTCAAAAGTGGCAAATGGGTTAAGGGCTATTCGGTGTGCACGATAGTTTGATCATACTGTACGGGTGTAAATCCGATTTCCATTACGTACTTGTTACCAGCTCTTCTTACTCTTATTACATTGTAATTTGTGAAATATTTTATATTCAAAATTAAACAAGTTAAATTTTGTTTAGGAGTGACTCTCTATCAAGATATTTTTTACAAACATGAGGTTTAAAGCTAATCTATTTAATGAATTCAGTTGTCTTATAACATTTACTTTATAATTATTTTCAACCAATACATGCTATTGAAAACTAGACACACAAAGTATGGTCATTTTTATTTTTTTTATAAGTAAATTTTTTACACCATTATTAAAATTTGAACATTGGAATTCCTTAAACTTTATAACTTCTTATAATATTAGGCTACAAGCTCTTTGGTCATATTTTTTGTCTTCACGTTTTTTTGTTACTGCGGTGAGAAATGTAAGTGATCGTAGCTTTTTGTTAAGTAGATGATTTATTATGTATTTATGTACATGTTCAACCAAACCATGCATGTCTCATCGCAGCCTTTTTTTTATCGGTTTAATGTCTAGTTTTTCTTTGACATATAAGGTGAAACAAAACTAGATAATCTTGAAAGGCATGACTTGGTTAGACTTGGCTAGATGAGGTAAACCTGATTCGAAGGGTATATATCATTATCTTGTGTGACTGACACGTAGTTTAACAGAATTAGTAATAACGCTAGTTCAAAAATTTCAATCGTGAAAAAAAATTACTTAGTACTAAAATTGATTTATTAGTTAGATTCACACCAACTCATTACATGACACAACTTAAAATGATAAATCGAACGACTATATTTTGGTATATATAATCAAAGGTGTCACGTAATAACTAATATTTAGCATGTTCTAGGAGGGCGAATTATGAAATGTCTCGCAAATTTGTAAATTTTTTTTCACGGTAAGAATAGAAAAAATAGCAATATAAGTAGATTGTATTAAAAAATTATCATTATAGCAATAATTACACTTGTTACTTTAAAATCTATTAGTACCTGTACGTATCGTTTAACAACATATTATATGAACTTAAGGGAGCATGACGCCGCGAAAAGCCACTGTGAAGGATGAAGTAACTTAAGTATACCAAAGATATCCGGTTTTTTAAATGATAACCCAATATATTGCATGTTGGCCAATTTATGTAAATCCTATGTTTTATAGGCAACTTCTTACACATTCAGAAAATTGTTGTACGTACATGGTAAATGGCAGACCGAATTTCGCCGGGGGACCAACTCCGTTTTTTGGAAATGGTAATCACGATTATTGACTTGTCTCCCTCGCACCATTAGAAAGAGAATCCATTAATCATGATGTTAAGAGTTTTAATAACTCCTTACCTAGTGTTACATTTAATGATTTTGTTAATGTTTTAGGTGTAAGCTATGACAACGTGATTCGGCAGATTAAATGAACGATTTTTTAATAATTGATTTTATATTTATTAAATTTGAATTGATTTTTTTTTAATAAATCCAATTACATTATCGTCTGAATAAATTGTTGTTGCAATGCTGATTTTAGTTAACTATTCCACAAGCTATTCAGCTCGTTGAACATTAGTCGTTATATCATATATGGCTTCCAACATGTGCACCTTTCATGATTCGACAAGCTATCTTTTGTTTCATTTCAGAATATTTTATGTTCTTTTATCTCTCTTGTTTGATTCACCGGATTCAATATTTATAAAATTTTACCTCTAACTCCATCTACAAAATTTTAGTTTTGGTCTGGAACCTTTTTTCTCGATACTATTTCTATCGACTACTGGGCACAAATTATATTCATTTTTAAGCAAACTTTAATAATATGATAATTGGAAATTGTTTAATTCTTTAAGAATATTACAAAATGAAAAATTAATTCAAACGGCCAAAATGTCGGTTGAAAAATTCGCAACGTAACTTTTTATACATTTTGAACTACGTTATATTTAATTAAATGTGTCATGTACTAATATTACTATTGTTGAGTGATATACGTCTTACATATACATCCACACGTTCTACCAATATACTTAAAATTTTCTAACAATAAAATCAAAACTTATCAAAAAAAATTAAAATCAAAGATCCTCTGCAATCTGTATGGTAAAAAGAATAATAATTAATGCATCTAGCAAAAGTCTGACGCCGACCGACCTTTTAAAAGGCCAAAAAGACCGACTCTCCTTTCTATTTTTTTCCCCAAAGGTAAAAGAAATTGAAAAATAGTCTTCTGCCTCGCTATGGGCCGTTATGTTAAAGCAAGGGGAAGACCGCCTTTTTTTTGCAGCCTTTTGTCGCTCTTCGCATCTCCTTTTTGTCAACAGCTTACGCTAGCCCAAGGTTGACTGCTCCTTATTTATTTGGGAAAAGTATAAAATAAGTCATGTAGTTTCGCGCTATATGTCTTATTTGACATATGATCCTGTACTTCAAAAACAACTAAAAAAGTCATGACGTTAGCTTCGAAGTATTACTTTTAGTCCTCCGAACCTAAATTCATCCCGAACCTATAGAAAATCACTTTGTTTGTCCGCGACACGATTGCATACGACTTTGTTGTTTTGTGTATTGTGGTTTGAGTTAGCGTTTCTGGGTTTTTGGGTGAGTTTCGGGAGAGTTGCGATAGGCTTAGTTCGTCGCATTTTGGTAAAAAAAATCATAACTTTCGCATACGTACTCCGAATCGAGCGATTCCAAAACGAGAGGATACGTGAGACCTAGATCTACGACTTTGATGTTGAGCGTTTGGTGAAATTTGGAAGTAGTGGACCCCAAACTTAATACTACTTTGATATAATAAATATAATTGAAAAAAAATTTGGGATTTGAGACTAAAATGTAAAAAAAAGGGACGAAAAAGTAATTGTCCATAGATTTGGGACGAATTTAGGTTCGGAAGACTAAAATTGATACTCCGAAGCTAACGTCAGGACTTCTTTAGTCGTTTTTGAAGTATAAGATCATATGTCAAAAAGCGCGAAACCACATGATTTATTTTGTAATTTTCCCTATTTACTTTATTAAGCCACACTACTCTGTCACTTAATTATTTATCTTTTTACTTACCTATTTTACCGATCCCATCAGTCACCATGACTGACCATCCATCTCTCTTTCGTTTTCAATCACATCTATTTGGCGGTCTAACGTTATGAGAATTTTTTATTATTTTTTTTTGAAAACGAGGGGCAAGCCCCCTTAGTATATTGATATAATGGCCACGTACGGTCTACTGAATGCGAGGTTCTTCCTCGGTCTATTGTTGGGTTATGACTGTCGACAACGTTATGAGACTTTGTATTTACTAGTGATCACAAATTTTTTTCAGTTGTATTTTTTTATGCACATACATTTTAATTTTTTAGAAAGTTATACATTCTGAAATTTACCTAAACTTTAATCATTAAACTACTTTTAAGGTTTATATTATATTTTTGAATAAATAGTTTAAATCAAATTATTTAATTTTTGCTCCACATATCACTTAAAAGAGTATTACATCAAAACAATGATAAAATAGACAAATTCATCTATGATCAAATTATAAAAGTAGAAACATTCGGGCTAATTAAAATTTTATAGTTCCGGAAACGTACAAATTATTTATACTGAATTAAGAAATTGTAAACAATAAAAAGTTGAAGAGTAATCGAATGAAGTAAAATTCTATAGTTTATACAATTAAATTCTCCATACTAAATTTTACAAAATTAATCATCATTTGATTTTTATGTTCGACAATATATTCTAAACTATCTTTTGAATAGTAGCTATTTATTACACGTTATGTTTGAGGTAATGCAATTTTAGTGTGTCATTTAAAAGAACAGATTTCAATTTAACTGTTGGACATAAAAGAAAGGGGGGAAGCATGAGTCCAGAATGTAATATCTTTGTATTGATATTGGGATCTTACGGGCGGTGGAATTGTCTCGTCTTGTGTTTCGACATTCTCGTGAAGAAATTGTCTTCTTGCATCTTTTTGTTCCAATGTTGTCTATTTTGTTGTAATCTCAGTGTCATGTCTGTGCATCTCAAATCAGTTCAATATATATTAATATATATAAGGGTTGTCTCGATATGATGTCTCGATACATGTATCCGACTTTTCTTTCGGAAAAGAGAATAACAGAATATTGAGCATCATGTTATATATTTTTCATTTATGAATTGCAAGAAAAATAAAATAACAGGACTTGGTGTTGGGGATACGCGTGTGAGGAAAATTGGAAGGAGAATAAGTATATTAATATTTAATATAATTGGAAAATATATATTAATTAAATAATCAATTTGATCCTAATTGATCAAATTTTATTATCATGACATAATAAATATACACTATTTTATTATAACAATATAAATTATTTGCTATAATTGAACATATCATTTAACAGGATATATCATTAAATATAACCAACAAACTATTATAACTGAACAAATAATTTTATCATAATAATAAAATTATTCAAACAATAAGTACAAACTATTTAATCCTAATTAAAAAAAATTATTATGATATAACAAACTATTTAATCATAACACCAGAAACCTTTCGTACATATCACGACAAATTATTTTATCATATTAATGTAATCATCGAACTATAATCATCGAACTATAAGTACAAACTATTTAAAATAAATAATTTTTACCATGATATATCACAACCATTTAAACATATTATAACATTCCATCATAACACAAAAATTTATTTTACCGTAATAGTAAAATTATTCGAATTATTAGTGCAAATTATATAATTTTAATTAAGCAAATTTTTTATCATGATATAACAAATCATTTAATTGTAGCACTATAAAATGTTCGAACATAACATGATAAACTATTTTATGATTATAATGAAACCTTTGAAACTACAAACTTTTAATCTTAATTAAAGAAATTAAGAATGAAATAAAAATCGAAATAAAACAGGGTCTGAATAAGGTTTGCAGAGACCCGCCAAGAAGGCCGAGACACACCCAAATCAAGCCAAATTCAAATCAAGCAGTGGAACGAGAATAAGGTTTGCCCGAAACAGTCTGAAATTAAAAAAAAAAAAAGGAAAACGAGAATTGATCAACGGAGGGATAATAGAGCATGTCCCTGTCAGCGGAAGCAAGGGCGTCGCTGACCTGCTCACCGGTGTCCAAGCTGGGACTCGAGAAAGCGAAGGTGGGCCCCACGAGTTCCGTAGAATCTAATTGGATCTAACTAATCCAACTACTCCAATTTCTATTCATACAGGACCAAATTCAATCCCGGTTCGTTGGGATTCCAATTTTGGAACTACCAGTTGAACCACGCTCAGGTGTAACTACCCATACTGTACAAGAGTAAGCGCATGTTTATTTTGCAGACACGTTCATCTCCAACATCCTGTTTTTCCATTACATTAAAGTTCGACGGTTTTGAACATTCGGCGTCATTGTATATATGATGCATCACTACGAGTTAAGAGAGAGAGCAACCTCAAATCCTATACAAACCACTACAAATTCTTCAACACATGAAATTTTGGGCAATCTCGTTAACTTTGTCAGACAAGGAACTATGCGAACTACCTACCAGACACCGACTGCTACTTCCATAACAGAGTCAAAAAGAGCAAGCAACCGGGATTTAAGTTAATCTCATCATCAATCAATAACAGTGTGCTAATCTATTCCTAAACGGGACAATCTAAGAGAAACTTTGGACAAGGCAGAGAGCTTACAAGCATTTACTGTGTGCGGGTGGGTGGGTTGTTGTATCATCTAAAGAGGCATAACAGCAAGGGGTCTTAAAAGTTACATATATTTGGCAGGCACAAGACAATAATAAGTTAACTCCAGCTTCGAAGATACCTTCGTGCTTGCTCAGTCAGACAATCTTTATTGCCTCGACATCGGGGTCGTTGGCATGGTGGGTGGCTGGCTGTACAAGTTACCGTCTACACCCTGATGATAGGCTTGATAAGGATTTGTTGGTTGCATTGGAAACGGTGTCATGCCAGTCATTGGGAATGGGGGTTGCTGTTGCTGGGACATATTGAAGCCATAGGGCATGCTGTTGATTGGTCCAGCACTGGGAATATAAGGGGGCATTAAGTATTGTGATGCGGGCGGCAGTGGTGGTGCCAGGGGCGGTGGAGAGGATGGAGGTGGTGGAGGTTCTCTCGTAGTTAACTGGGAGGTCACCGTGGTGACATTTGACTGGAAGGATTCGGAATGCCCGTATGCTGGGTTTGGAGGGAGTTGCGGGCTATGTGTTGGTATATAGGGCTGATCATTCTCCAGCTTAGCCCTCTTTTCTGGAGGATAATCGGTCGAAGGCTCTTTTCTTGCATTTCCTATCACGCCTTCAGATGCCAGGGAGGAGAGCACGTAGGAAAGCATCTGAGCCGATGATGTCGAGGCTGTCAACTTCTCAGCAACTGCAGCAGCCGCTAATTTTCTAGGATCTTCCTCGACATGGTTTGTTTTTTCAGTAGAAGATACCTCTCTTGCATACATTGCCGGAGCTGATTGTTCTCTTTCACCTGCTACAAAGTTTTGCGGAGCAGTTGATGTATCAGCTACCTTCAAGTTCTGTTCTTCTACCAACTTGGCATTGCTGGCACGTAACTGCTGGCAGATATCACCAGCACGTTCTGATAGCGAATTTGCAACCTACAAGACAATATATTCATGAAAATGGAGAAAATTGACCTCTAGCTTATAGAGCATGCTTAAGAACTGTTCCACGGCAGCAAAAACAATTGTCTTCAGTATATCAGCAAAGAAATTCTAACATACGACCTAGATGTATGAAATTGATAGCTCCCAAAGCCATATGCAACAAAAATACAAAGAAACCAAGGTCAATGATCAGTTGTCAGGGGCCAAACCTGAAGTTGATTGCGAACTTGTTCAAGCTTGGATTCCTGTTTCAAATTCATGAAATTGTTTAACAGAAGAAAATCATATCCTTTTCAACATTTCTCAAAAATTGAGTTGAAAATTACCTGCTCCAGAATAGCTTCTCTCAGTTGAGAAACAAGATTTGCTCTCAATGATTCAATCGATAAAAGCTCTCTAATGCTGTCCCTCAGGATAGCATGATGTCCTTGCAGTTCTTCCACAAGTGCTACTTCATGGTATTGGTCTATTCAACACAGGTATGTTGGTGAGTTAAACATGCTTTGCACCTTATTTTGATGCTATAAGATATCATAACTCAGATACCGACCCAACAACAATAGAAATATAAGGTCTAAAGATGCTATAAGAAAACATACCTTGATGCATATCAGGACCAATTTCCTTATCAACTTTCTCAATGTAGGACATGGCTTTCCTACATTTTCCCAATGAAACATCTTCATCCATATGTCCTCCATAAACGGCATGATAACTTGAAACTATCTTATCCAGCATACTTCCAGCAGGCTGCATACAATGAAGGAAATACATGAGGCGTGGTTTCGATTTTTCCATCACAAAAAGGAAAGTAACATTCAACTGATTCAAGAACATCAACAATTTAGCCAAAAAAAGATCAAAAACATCAATTAAGGTAAGGAAGGAGAATTACCAGCTTATTTCCCAAGTTTTTTACTTCTCTATTATTCTTTTCTAAGTGCTTCCCTAGAAACTCATCCTTGAGGTTCTGAGCACGAGTACCAAAAACCTTCCTCTCTTCCCATATGCCAATCTTTATACAAGTGAAACCAATACCAACAAAGTCAGATTTCAAAATTGATTCAGATGGGACGCCGATAAAAGCAGATAATGTAAAAAATATCCCAGATTATCTGATAATAAAAGGCAATAAGGAGGGTATAGCCATAAATCAAGTCAATTAAAAGGTGTTTGAGTGAAAAAGGTTGTTAAAAAAACAGTTAGAGATGGCAAGTATTACTTCATTCATAATCTCCATTAATACTCTTCTTTTTTTTGTAAATGATGTTATCTCATATTTGTTAATGAAATAATTCCAGATGCACCAGCACCAGTGTACTAGAAAACATGCAAAGACTACTACTGTCTCACTTCCAGCATCTATCAAATCCCCAGACAGCTTTCAAAATAGTCACGGAATCATGATTACATAATCTTTGCACCCCCAGCCTAAAAAAATAGATACCCTAACTTCAAAGAGTTAAAATTTAAGATAAGAGGCACACACCAGTCGCAAAGCAGCATTCCTTCCGGCCTCATCCCCACTTTTAACAACGTCATGCAAAGCATTTGGGAGAACTTTCCAGAACTCGCCAACAAACTCTGAGCCCTTTCGACGGCTATTTTGCAGGATATCATTTGCAAGATACAGAAAAGCTAATCTCTGCTCACGCGGAGAACAATGAAACTGTCTGTCCCATGTCTCAACAACATACTTTGCCTTATTCATATGAAAAATACACCAGTGGGAAAGAGCTGTGCATGTATGTTAAGGAGCACAGCACAGAACTCATTGGTGCATCAAACACTAAAAAGTATGAAAAGATGACATCACCCAAATGGTACTCATAACTTATATTTTTGCTAATAGGCCAGGAAACAGCAGCAATCAGGACTTTTAGTCCGACATGTAATTTAATAGTTAAAGCTCACAACAGCAGAAAGCCATCTACGGAGATGAAATAATATCAGAGATCACTAATGCAAGAACACCTGAGCCACATAAATTAGCTTGGGTATCAGAAAATCATAGCCTCTGAGGATGATAAAACAATCAAACTTTTTGCTAAAACGCTAACCTCACGGATAAAGACGAGCAATTGCAGCATTTTTTTTGCATGAAGAGGCATTCACAACTAGCAACAGACTAAAAATATGCAATCTGTATCAAAAAGGATACTCTCTATGCTAGCTTGTGAATTATTAAGCTTGGCTAGCTTGTCCACAAGAATTTGGGGGTTGAACGTGCTCCCCATTTTCTTCAAGCAACGGATGTTTCAGAAACAACAGCGACAACAGAATAAGCCTTTGCAAGAGAAAAAGTGCAGGGAAGGACGAGTTAGTTCATACAGAGCAGCTGAAGGATAAATTTTAATGCACAGACAAAATCACAGAGCGGGAGGGAACCACAATACCAAGAAGCTATTCCCAACAAGGAATAATTTTTCATATCAAATATATGAGTAAACCCTAACTAAAACAATTTGCACAATGCTCGATAATTTTGCAATAAATAGTTGAATACATGAAGCGAATTAAGAAAATATTACATTAAGGATGAGCACTAAGGAAGCAAAACCGTACAATCGTCTAAACTGGCTCCGTTTGTTATCCTTTTTTCCCTGATTAGTTTCAATCTATGGCAGACTCGAGCCGTGAACCGAAACGAACTCGGGCGTGGCGGTACAACAAAGCTCCCAATGGTAAATAGTTCACAGGAAAAACCCTAGCCGAAACAATTTGCTCCTAATTCACAATCAATTTGCGCCGGACATTGAAAATTGAAAAGAAAAAAAAAAGAGAGAGAGGACGAGAGTGGGGAACCTGAAAAGGGAAGGTCCGGGGAAGAACTTGACGGCTTCTCTCCTCCTCGGGGGATTCCGTGAAACGGTTGCGTTTTGCCACACTTGTACTCTTTCTTGGCCTCTCTCGCGGCCGGTTACTCATACGGGACGAGGGTTTATGTTTTATCTTTCCAGTTTAACTTGCGACAATTTCCTTCTTAGCCGAGGAGGACCACCGAACGATTGGGGTTGGGACTCCTGAATTTACTAAATCAACCCTCACACGTTCGAAGCGGGCGTTGGACGTGTCCGGGAATTTACATTTTGCCCCCTGACGTTTAATTGGATCATCATTTCCGTCCCACTCAGCAATTTTGTATACTTAATTTTCTCAAGTTACCTTCTATCCCTTTACATGGTAAAACAATTTAATTAATTTAAAATATTTTTGTTAAAACTCTGTGAAAGAAAAATATTATTGAAAAAATTATCCTTAAAAAATGATATTATTTGAATTTGGCAATTTGCAAAATTTTCAAAAAAATTGATCACATGCTCAACATTTCGTCCATAGTCTCCTTTAGGAGTGAGTTTATAACCGAAAAAATCCAAAACCGCATCGCACCATATTGCAAATTTAAAAATTTGCTATTTAAAATGGTAACGGTGTGCGATTTTCCCAATAATTCGGGGCGGCTGCGATTTTTTGAGGATTCCTAGAGGCTTATTTGTGCTCGGGAGTCAAATAATTTTACACTTCTTGTAATTTAATATGAATAACAAGGTTTTACTTATATTAACATTGTGCCAAATTTATTGTTGATTTGATTGTTTAACTCGTTTAAATAATAATAATTGCATGCATGAGTCAACACCTGATGAGGAATTAATCCCACCTTGGAAAAACCGCAAGTTCAGGCGCCTAAACGAAATTCCACCGACCGTATCGGACATAGTACAACGAACTTAAACTGAACTGAAAGACATGACTAGTGAGTGTCTTGCATTGACCAGGGACTTTTACTCAGTAACTTGTACATGATGGACAACAAATTAACTGAGAGAGAGAGAGAGAGAGAGAGAGAGAGAGAGAGAGAGAGAGAGAGAGAGAGAGAGAGAGAGAGAGAGAGAGAGAGAGAGAAAGAGAGAGATAATTAGGGCAGGGGGACCAAAAAAAGGAATTGTTGTTACACATGAATCGATCAATGAGAAGAATAAGTATGAGGTGGATCTCCTCCTATGGTCTCTTCCTTGCCGTATTGGACGCGGCGTTCCCCTCGAAGAGCTCGTCGATGGCGGTCTCGATGTCCTCCGGCTGGAACTTTATGTACTTCTCGTACTGCCTCCCTGGTGTGAAGCACTGGGAGAACCTGCCGAGGAAGGACCTGTAGGCCGGGATGACCACGGCGGAGATGGAGACCCGGAGCTCGCTCTGGAGCTGCTCGTCGTGGACGACCCACGAGCTCTGCGTTCGGTGGATCTCGTCGAACATGGCGTTGAACGACTTGAACCGCTCCTTGAGCACCGGCTTCACCACCTTATTGTTCACCATTAGGCCCTCGTGGGCGAGGCACCCCAGGAGCTTGGTCCATGTCTCCCGCTTGTACCCGTTGTGGTAGTTTCTCAGGTCGGAGGACTTCTTCCGGCACCACGTGTCCCCCATCGCGTGGTGGATATCCGACGAGCCCTTGATCTTTTGGAGGATGTATCGTCCGTTGTTCATCATGAAAATGCAGCTCAAGGGTACGTCCCTGTACAGCTTTGACTTTCCTTCCAAGTTCGAGTCGAGCAGATCCATCACCCGAATTAGCTGGTGCATGAATGGGGACTGGCTCTCGTCCTCCCCGGCCGTGTTCCCTTTCCTCTCGTAGGAGGGCCGGCTCGTGGAGTCGGCCCTCTCTATCTTGGAGTGCTCTTTGAACACCTGCTCGAGCGTGGACTTGTACTCGCATGCGTACTTCAAATAATTCATTGTATAGCGCGCGAGCGGGTGGACCGCCCCACCGGGGACCGGTGTCTTCGCGGTATCCGCCTTGATCGAGTTCTCAAGATCACAGAACATGCCGATCGCGGCCTCCCCGATCCGGCACCTCGCCCCGAACGTCTCCGTCTTGAGCTCCCCGGCCCCTCCAACAGCCTCCAACTCCTCCGGGAACAGCTCCTCCATCGACGGGACGCTGTCCCGCAGCGTCTCGTACATGTCCAAGAACTTGAACAGCTTCTCGGCGGACTTCTTCGTCATGGCAACCGCCTCGGCGAAGTTGAGAAGCTGGATCACTACCCCGCGCGTGAGGTTACAGAAGAGCGACCCTGCGATCACCGGGTGGCTCTCGAAAACGGCGTCGGCCAGCCTCTTCTCCTTCCCGAAAAACGACGTCGCACACTCCCTGAACGCGGTGTTCCACACGGGGATCTCCTTCTCGAGAGCGTCCCAGTGCATCTTCTGCACCTCGTCGATGCTCACCTTCTCGAACCCGGTCTTGGTCAACGAAACCCCGAGCGCGTGTCGCCTGATCACCGTGTAAACCTGGCAGCACTCCGACTCGTACCCGCCCGATACCATCGCCCCCGCGATCTTCGCCATGTGAGATACGACGTCGTCGCTGTAACCCAAAAAAGCGTCGTTCTGATCCGCCTCTTGGTCCCCCTCCACCTCCGCCTGCTCGTGGTGGTGGTGATGCTTCCCCTTGGGGTCCGGACACGAGTCAGGATCCGACAGGGACTCCTCGAGGAGCGTCCTGAGCTCCTCCTCCAAGTAGGACATGGCCCGCTGCTGGACGGACCCAATCAGACTGACCAGTCCGCCTAAAATCGGGTCGGACCGGAGCCCTTCGAAGGAGGCGGCCAGCTTGAAGACCCGATCCAAAGCCTCCAGGAAGGCCGTGTCCTCATCCTCAGCCTGACCCCACTTGCCCCTCCCCTGGATGGAATCCCGCTTCCCAACCTCCTCCACGATTAGATCAAGAAACTTCTCGATGTAGGCCGGAATATCCACCGACACCACCTTGCCTTCCTTCTTCCCCCCCGGTCGTTCCTCCTCTTTCAATTCCCCTCCTCCCCCTGACGTCTCTTCTTTCTCTTCTTGGCCACTTTTCTGATCTCCTTTTGTATCTTCTTCTTCTTTAGAAGGGGAGCCGGTCGGTTTAATCTCCTTCTCATTGTCCTTTTCGACTTCGGGAATGGAGAATGACGATAGGAACTGGTCGATCTCCGGCTGCAACGATTCCAATGTAGTCTTCTTTTGTTCTTCTACCTCGTCAGGAACAACAACATTATCAACATTCTCCACTTCATTGTCTGGATCAGGACCGGGAACTGTTTTTTTGTCCGATTCATCATCATCCTCCTTCTCCTCCTCCTCCTCCTTAGGTTCCTCTGCAATTCCTTCCAAAACATCATCCTTGCATTGCCCTCTCGATGATCCCGTCATAGGGGAGCCGGAGCCGGGGTCGGGGTCGTGATCGTTATGATCGGTGGTGGCCGTGATGGTATCCGAATGGCCGCCGGGATGCCCCCTGGAATATGATCTCTCCATTGTAAACTAAAAGCTACACCGGAAGATTGTCAATGAACGTTACAGTTTTCTTTTCATAGGGAAGAAAATAATGTCTGTTTGGGAGAATTTGGCAAAATGGAAGAAAAAAGAAAGGTGACCGATTTTCCGGTGCAGGCTTTAATTTTCGTAAAGAATAAAACTTTTTTTTTTTGTGCTTATTTCTTTGGTTAGGGAGAGGAGCTTGAAATGGTCTAATAAAGGAATGGGGGAATGGCTGGAAGGGAGAGATTCTTGGGTTTATTTGGGGAGGGAAGGAGGAATAGTTAATTTTTATTATCAGGATAGTTGACTGTTGACCGCCCATGGAGAGGAAGGGTTAATATGTACATGATTGTCCAAAGAGATGTCGTTTTGTGCATGATCTTTGTTCGTGCTGCCCAAGTATTTGTTTCCTCGTTACTTTTTGTTTTCCCTTTTAATTATAATTTTTTTTAAGAAACATGCACGCATACGTATCAGGTCATTTAACTCACTGTTTTGACTTTCTTCAAGGTCAGAACTCGACTTTCATGTTTAATGAATTCTACGTGCCTGTTGTTGGTTGACTGCTGATATAACTAAGCACGTTAATGTATTTTTTTAGGGTTAGCACGTTAATATATGAATACTTGGTATCATGTTTATTATTTCAATTAATTCGAACTTTCAAATTGGATGGTATATTGGTAAAATTTTATTAATAAATATTTCATTTTTTTATAAGTACATTTTTGTAAGTTTTTTATAAGTATAGCTGTATAGTGCTGTTAAATATCAAAAATCTATGTCAATGTGGATAGAAATCTAGCGTCGTAAATCACTACAGTTTTCATAAAGAGGTTTCCCCATCTTATAAAAAAAAAAAATCCATAATTATCTTGGTCTTTCTTATCTCATACCTCTATGGTATTTTTGTAGCGAATGGGATTTGCTAGTTACTCTCCAACTATCATTAGCAAGTACGCTTTGATAATATTTGTCTGTGTTATATTTTTAATGATAACAATTAGTTAAGATGAAACAATTCTACGTTAATGTATGTTTATAACACTATAGTTACTCAGAATTTCTATATAATTAATCACGTCAATCCCCGACAAGTGTATCTAGGTGTCAATATTTACTTTTAAAAAGGAACTAAACACGTTAATCTTTGCGCAATTACATTGAGATATTATTTTTTTTAAGAAAGTTACTATTTATATAAAAGATCCAATTACAATAATTCTCTGCTGCTGCTAAAAATATAATACAGAAACGTTGAAATGCAATGAGAAAATTTTAAAAATGAAATTCACCTAGTTCCAATAATCAAAGTTATGCTCATATTTTACTAACCTATTCTAGTTAAAAGAGAAGAAAAAAAAAAGTTAAATCGACAAAAGTTTTTGCACTGAGCAGCGAACGTCACAGTGAAAAGGATAAGAATGTTCTCTTTTCACCTTTGCGTCACATCTAGAGCCCGCTTCTTCCGGTCATCACACAAGTAAATAAATATATTTAAACGATTAGATGAAAACAAAATTAAAAAAAATATAGAACAAAGGAACTAAACGTCACCGGATCTGAGGGGAGGGGTGGATGAGGCAGCCGAAGCAAGGACCGAGGAGGAGGAAACTGCCGATCTATGGGGTGCTGGTCGGAGTGGCCGCCTTCACCGGCTTCGGGCTGCTTCTCCTCGTTCTTCGCTCGGCGGATCCCACCGACACCGGATTCATCATCCGGCCGTCGGAGAGAGAGCCCGATTTGAGCTGGAGCATCGGAAACGGCACCGTTTCGAAGAAGAAGAGCTGCGCTACGGTGGAGGAGATGGGAGAGAGCTTTAGCGCGAGTCCCTGGGAGGAGAGCCTCCGCGTGCGGCGCCTCATCCACCGTCACTTCCTTATCAACGGTTATCTTCGTATTATTTTTTTTAGTATTTATTATTGATGATGACGTAAGCAACATTTCGCTCGCGTGTTTCGCGAGGCGGTTATTTAACCTTGGGATTATTGCGCACGTGTTTTAAGGAGCGGAGCGGGTGCGGAAGTTGCCGGCGGAGCAGTTCTGCAGGCACGGGTTCGTGTTGGGGAAGGCGTCGGAGGCCGGGTTTGGGAATGAGATGTACAAGATCTTGAACGGCGCCGCGTTGAGCGTTCTCTTGAACCGGTCACTGATCATTGGGCAAACCAGGCATATTGGTCCTTTCTCAATCCTTTCTGTTTTATATATACATGTGTACCGAGGTTCCGATTGTGGTGTTTTTTTCGAGCTTAGAAAATCCGTAAGGTTTTGCTTGTTGCTCACAGGTTTGAGAACATCTGAGGTGTCATTTGAATATGATGTTGGTTGTTCATAAGAGAATGTGAGCCATTGCATACCCTGCTGGCTGTGTCGGGTTGTTGACTCATGTTAACTTCTTATATGCAGGAAGAAGTTTCCATTCGGGGATTATGTCGCATATTCCAATATTTCATTCACATTGAACGAGGTCAAGCATCTCTGGAGACTAAATGGCTGCATTGATAAGTACGGAAGGCATCTTGTTATGAGAACCGATGACTTTCTCAAGCCGGCAAAATCGAACGTTCTCTGTAGCAATTGGAAGAAATGGGATGAAGCAATCATATGGTACACTTTGGATTGGTTCACTACATAGGCTTCGAAAGTAGTTGGCATCATTACACCATAGCTAACTAAGGAAGTGCAGGTTCCAGAACACAACAGATGCTCTGGCCACCCAGTTTTTCCTGAAGAATGTACACCCCGAGATGAAGGATGCTGCTTCTGATTTGTTTGGGCAGCCAGAACTTCTGGACTCTCGTCCTAATGTTTTCGGGGAGCTCATGAGAGTTCTGATTACCCCTTCTAAAGGTGTTGAGGAGGCAGTCAACTGGGTTCTTGCTGGTCGAACAGATCCCGATGTTTCGTTGCATATGCGGATGCTGATGAACAGGTAGCTTGGCTGGCTTCACTACAATTTCATGTTGAGAAGTAAATTATGTGCATTTAAGGGTGGTATATCAGGGGATGGATAGTTAATCCAATTGTTTTCTTTTATTATGCTTCAACATGATTCTGGGTCTAAGCTGTAATTACTAGCCTTACAATATTTTCCTGCCACTGGCAGTTTTAGCAAATGATAAAAGCTACTCGAATTGGAAAATAGTGTGGAAGATTATCAATTTTCTTCACTTTGTTCATTTAGAAGTTAGAAGTTTATCACCGACCTTTAGAAGACGGCCGGAGCTTATTTGAGTTCCTTTTGTGGTTGCTTCTTCTCCTATCCTTTGTGCGCTTGCATGGTCAAAGATAATTGTGATTAGGATGCATGGGGATGGGTGAGTAGTGTACGATGACTGACATAAGCAATGATTCTTGTATTTTCCAGGCCTGTGAAAGCCTCTCACGCAGCATTGAACTGCATCAAACGAGCAATGGAAACCTTACCTCAGTCACGCCGGCCCTGGGTGGTTTTGGTATCAGATACCCCCTCTTTCGTGGAAAGCATTCTCCCAAATGTAACCGAGTTCGCAGAGGTAATTAGCAGTTTATGCTGTTGTAGTAGAGTCTCCAGTTAATTTACGAGCACACCACATTTGGGAAATGTTCAACTCTTTCCCTTGGAACGTGTGTGCTGTGAATCACCAAACAGATGTTGAAACACAAGATATTTCTCAATAGTTGTTGGCTTTCCTCCACTGTAATCAATCAGTTGACTGCTGGATATTTAGTTTCTGAATATTTATTGCTCGCTCTTCCTAATGAAACTCTGCACTTGTAGGTTGTTCGTTTTGACTACAAGCAGTTTCAAGGAAGCATCTCCCGGCATGTCAATGAGTTGCGTGCTTTAGATTTCAGAGCCAAGGATTGGGGCCCTGCTCCCAGATGGGTTGCATTTGTGGACTTCTTTCTTGCAGCTCGAGCAAAATACGCCGTTGTTTCAGGTGCCCACAGGCGGGTTGGGACTACCTACGCACAGCTAATTGCAGCACTGGCGGCAGCAAATTGCCTAGGTATCAAAAATCGCTTATCCTTTTTTTCTCCTCGGTCTGGACCACGCTCTTTGTGTGTTGGCATCAAGACTTTGTGTTCTGTTGTTCTCAGGAGAAACTCCACCTGCTTCAAATTTCAGTTTCCTAAGCAGCTTCCAGAAGAATCTGTTAACAGATGGTTTAAGGTTACAGGTCGGATGGGGACATGTTTGGAATAGATACGCGGGCCCATTGAGCTGTCGCAACCAGCATCATCAATGTGCTTTCACTCCTCTGCTCCCTCCTGCTTGGTGGGACGGTCTATGGCAGTCTCCTCTTCCCAGGGACATCCGACGGCTTGCAGCGTTTGGGATCAAGCTCTCTGGTTTTGGCACAATTGACGAAAGCTATCTCCTGTCGCACTGTAAGTTGAGGAAAACTACTGTGGAAACTACTGTCATTTTGTAATCTGTATTTTTGTGGACACTCCTTGCTTAAATCTGATCATATAGATATTTTCTGATGACTATGTTATGAAGGAGTAGAGAAATTATGATCATATATAATGGACAGACAAGAACAGTAGCTTGTAGTGAGAGAACTCAGGAACACCATAGGAACAATATCATTTGTTATGAAGTAAACCTGTCAATTGGTCCGTTGGTTGTAGGCTTATAGCGGCTAATTTGGCCAATAAATTGATTAGAATAATGTAGAGTAACTATATTTATATACTTTATCTTATAAGAATTTACAAAAAAAAAATGTTTGGATAGGCAATTGCTTTACTGTAATATGGAATGGCAATTGTCTGGTCACTTAATTGTCTATCTAATTTTTTTAATCCAAGCAATATAACTACTCACTATCGTACCATATCCCATTCTGTTTAATTAATTTTACTATCTTACAATCTAAATAGCTTCCTGTGGGAATCATACATATCTTCACCTATTATGATGATGTCCGACCTAGGAGTTGAGTGTTTATATAAATGCAAATTCTACTTATGTCTGACTATTACACTAATATTGAAGCGCCATTTATCGATCATATCGCTGAAAACAATTCACCTTGAAAGCAACCGCTCTAAAATCTACGACCAGACAACACGAAGACACTTACTTTTACCAGAGAGATGAAATTTAGCCTCTTCAAAAATTTGCGCTTAGATTTTGGCATGTTAATTTTGTTTACACCTTGTCATTATAAAGTTTCCTTACGAGGTTACTACCGTCTATCTCCACTTAGTATCCTGGTATGTTAGTTCTACCTGAATTATCTAGATAGCCAAGTATTATACATATGGAAATAAAGCCATACTGGGTAAAGTTCTAGATTTTCATTTATTGTTAATTAATGTTCATCTAAAACAATAATATGCCTTTTGTGCAATGTCTTATAAACAGATACTGTAGTCATAAGATGCAATGAATGAGTAATATTCCTTAACAGGCACGATGACGGTCCCATTAAAATTGTTCCCGTAACATAGGCCAAACTTAATCCCTTTTCGCACCTAGATCAATATATCCCGTGGAAGCAAAAGATTGATCTTTTTTATAGATTTAATAATACTTGAACCCGAAATGAAACAGTCTAAAAAGCACAGGAAAAATGTACACCGAAAGAAATTAACTAATGAAAATGAAAGGGTAACAAAAAGGAAGCCGTGTGGGTATACGAAAATAATTAGATACAACGTATAAGAAACTAAAAAGAGGTGATCACCACACGAAGAGACAGAGAGAAGCACAAAAAACCCGACACCTACGTACGAGAAAAAAAATGATTTTATAAGCTTAACTCAAGAAGAAGCAGTTGGTTGCTTCATAATAGCTAAGTTGTTAAAATACGTATATACATATAATAGGGAGAGGGGCCAAAGGTAATTACATATTAGCACTTGAGAGAGAGAAGTAACCAACACCCTCAATCTTCTTTCTTCGTTCTTCTCCTTCATAGATATCGAAAAATGGATAACTGTCCGTGTTTCAGTTTCTTCTTACTTCTCATATGGTGTTTGGGGTATAGGCGAAGAAATGTCGCTCTTTTTTCTTTACAATTTCTAGCAAGAATGACGAGACGCGCTTACTCGAAAAAGAACGATCGAAAAAGGTGACGAAATGAGAAAATTTCCCGGAATATTGGGAATAATTGTCAAATCTTTCTAGAAGTTTGTGATCAAATGATTACAGTTATTATTAACTACTAATTACACATTCAGCTACTATTTATACGCGTGTCAACACACAGGTCCGTTCTCGTCACTACGTCCGTGTGTGACAAATTACAAAATGATTCCATGGTTCTTGGATGTGTTCAAATCAGTCCTTGCAATGTTCCGAGAAGATTTCAATTGGATCCCGAAGCTTCGTCTGCGCGCTAAATCATCGTGATCCCCATCATCCCATAGCAATTCTTCTAGTTTTTCGTGCATCAACCGCACAACTTGATCAGTTGCTACCCCTCATAATTTGGACTATAGATATCTAATAGACCAAACTTACTAACAAAAAAAATAAAACGCGAGGAAGAAAAACTTTTGGTAAACAAATCAGCAAGCTGATATTGAGTCTTCGTATGGAATAATTTAATCAAGTCGCGTTGTACCTTTTCTCGCACAAGATGGCAGTCAATCTCTATGTGCTTGGTACGCTCATGAAATACTCATAGTTGGAGAGTTACATACAAATAGGGGTAACTAACGTAGATGTTTATTATTGCTGCTCTATATCGGGCTTCTAGATAAGTTTTGTATTATTTTTTATGCTGTTTGATCAATGCACTTGGTAAAACTTATGTGTATAATTAATATGACTTGAGTGAGACTTAAGTTAGTTGAAGAAAATTTAAAGGATGTGTTATTTTCTCTATAGATATGGAGATATAAAACTTATGCCTAGCGGGGCGGGTCGACCTAAGTCGCTAACATGGACTTACAAGATTAATAATATCAAAACAGGATTAATATGTGATAATCTGAAACTATTTGGTACCTATTTGTAATTAGCCCTCTGCAGAATTACGGGTCAGTCACACAGTTGTCACACATATGTAATTAGCCCCAAAAGGACCAATCCATGATTAATCGGATACCCTCGAGCAAAATTTCATTTCAGTCTAAATTCCCAACTGGAAACTCTAATTTGAAAGTAAGAGAGAATTCTAAACCAGGAACCCAAGGGCGGCGCCGACTATAGCGGGGTGGGTCGGTGGCGGACAGGTTCCGGGCAACCTCGGGGACTACTTCATTGGTTCCGGCTCGGCTGGAATAGCTCACTACTATGCTGTCTCTCCGATCCAATTTCATCCGTGCGCCTGACACGTACCGCTCATTCAGCACTGCTCACGGTACACCCTTGGATCGATTTGAGCTATTATAAGTATTTATAACATGTTACATTGAGGAACTCGGAAATACTACCTAATTGGAAGAAACCCCACATCGAGCCGGGGCTACTACGTCTCTGTTTTTACTTCTGGCGGGCTTGGAAAATCTAGGAGTGAATATTGTTCCTTTTTTATTTGCTATAAAACAAAAGTAATGGAGTCGGAGAGAAAATATCCCACTAATGATAAATTGGATGCTATAAAACAAAAGTAATGGAGAGAAAATATCCCACTAATGATAAAGATTACAAGCTGCATGAGGAAATTGGTGAAGGAGAGCGCGAAAGTATTTAGGGCTCTCTCCAAGCCTCTTAATGAAATGGTAGCTATTAAAGTACAGCGATCTGGTGAGTGCGCAGTGCTTTTGTCTGAAGAACATTCCACAAATCTACGTATCTTTTGTTAGAAAAATGGAGCAATTAAGTGTGAGTAAAATGATAATTTAAATGGTATTTTAATGGGCATAAATAATTTGTGTGATTAATATGAGATGTTACAAAATTGTAATAATCCACATTAAACTCTAAATTAAAAATGACCATTTATTTGAGATAAATCATTCATTGTTTTAAGGTTTAACCTTCATAATTTATTTCTAAATTCATGGCATTCTGAATTTATTGCATAAAATAAATTATATGTTACACAATTAAATTGTGTAAATTCCCATATTTATTTTGCCTATTTACTACATAAGAAGGTTATCCTTCGTTTGAGAGGTAAGAGGAAAATACCCACTAAGTGTAGAACCATTTTTGGTAAAATCTATTGCTCTATTTTTCGATTCCGAGTAGGTATACTTGATCTCATTAGTTATTTGATTACCCGTGTTCATTAGAACTCGGAAGGATCTGTTTAATCCTGAAGAACTATACCTACCGATGAAATAGTTCTTAAGGACATCGTCCACTACGCAACTCCGATCAATCTTTTGTTTTTATTCCACCAAATTTTCCAACAATGGTTCTACACTTAGTGGGTATTTTCCTCTTCCCATAAATTTAATTGTGTAACATATGATTTATTCTATGCAATAAATTCAGAATACCATGAATTTAGAAATAAATTATGAAGGTTACTAAACCTTAAAACAATGAATAGTTTTTCTCAAATAAATACTCATTTTTAATTTGAAGTTTAATGTGGATTATTACAATTTTGTAACATCTCACATTAATCACACAAATTATTTATGCACATTAAAATACCCTTTGAATTATCATTTTACTCACACTTAATTGCTCCATATTTCTAACAATTTAATTCCCACAAATAATTTTACGATCACTAATTAACCACCAATATTAAATTCTCTAACAAATTATTTTTGTAAGAATACTTCCCATAAATTTAATTTTGCAAATCGAAAAAATATGCACGAAGTTGTTAAATCCACACATATACACAAATAACAAGATAACCGCACCACAAGTTAAATGAATACCTCTCAACCTTATGGTGCTGAGATGAAATTTTTCCATGATCTTCCCATTACCATCTTCCTTGCTAATAAAACATATTGATTATGTGAAGCAATTCCACAACTAGATCCTACCCACTCACTGACTCAACGCCATTAACTCAATAGCAAGCATTAGAAATAAGATCTTCGGGAAACAGTTCATGAATAGCAAAGGACTCTGAAGCATAAAAATCCAACTATCTAGTATTTGATAATCAAATAAATAATGACATTGTTTCAGAATGTTACCGTCCCTTAATGAGGTTGATAGCTGACGATTTTCTCGAATGTCCATAAAGTCATCGTCCATGACGAATTAATCAACTTTTTTCCGTTTCAGTGGACTCCATCTCGATGTAGTGAATTTGCTGCGATGATCAAGGAACATTGCAATTAAATACCTCTGTGTCTGTCTCCAAGGATCAGTAACAAAGAGAGGTTGCCAACGATTTTATGAATGAGCCTCCTGAACTTAAGTATACCACTCAACATGTTTCTTTGTATCGTCTTGTGTGACTGGCGCAGACTATTGTTCGAACTAAGTGTTAATTCACGTGCCGTTTGTTTGTTTTTATAGCCATTGATTTTCCACATGGAAAATTTAATTTTCTGATAAGGGGTTACATGACCGAGTCTGTTTTTAAAAGTGAGAATTTAATGATGGTCAATTATTGGCTGTGAAAACAATTGTGAATTTAATGTTTATATTTTTGGAAGGACATGTCGTGATATTTATGTGTGCGTAGGTAAGTGGTTACAAGATAGTGTATCTAACCGTGAAGTTACTTTTAGTTTGGAGATTGAATTTGAGATTCAATGAGAATAAGTGAAATATTTTTATAATTATGACTTGAGTGACATGTCTTTATTCATGATATATTGCTGTATGGTTATACCAACGGTGTTCTCCTCAAGGAAAACGTTTGAGGTATTCCTTTCTCATATCTAATTGCACTAATTTGAGAGTATGTGCATCGGGTGGTTGTAAGAAAAATGGTGATGTTATTTATATATATTTACATTAGGCCATTGATTTTTTTTAATTAATGTGGCTATCAATATATAACAACGAATAATTAATTAAAAGGTATGGAAATTTTTATGGTTTCAGTTGTGGAACTAATATTTCTTTGATAATGGCTTATACGGTTTTACCGGTGAGTATTCGATGTTGTTCTTGATCATATTGTTCTGCGTTTCACTTTACTTGGCTGTTAAGAAGTTGTGCAAGGTGATCTTGATTTGGAATTTTTAATGTGATATCTTATTTGCTTGATCTCGATGAAATCTACTACTTGATAGATTAAAAATTATGATTTATATGAAATTCATATTATAATTTATTATTTATATAATCTTACAGTAGTGAGATTAAATTTAAAGGAAGAAGGATATTTTTATATTATAAATATATCCGTGATTTTCTTTGGAAGATTAAGACACTGAATTAAAAGGTGATAATTGTTACCGTTAAGAAATTAATTGTGATTACAGATTATTATATGTGGCCAATTTGACATATCTAGAATTTGATTATGATGTTGAAGATATAGTCAATATATTATTGTCCATTATATTGTCTAATTTGCTCCATGTTATATATGCTTGATGGAAGCTCTGATTTGATGAGTTAAATATTATTATTTGAGAATTGCCGACTTTGACAATATCAAATCTATGAGTTGAAATAGTGAGGCTAAATAAGCCCATTATCGGCAATATAATTACTATTATTTTTTTAGAACACCACGTGATAATCGTAATTTTGAGACGAACTCTATTAAAAATAGAGATCCACGTGATGGTTATATTATAATAATATTGAGCTTGAGAATATATTCTCGTGACCTTAATATTTAATATTAGGATAAATTTGTGAATATCCATTGTATTGAAAAAATACAATGATGATTGAAAGTGATCACATTAGATGTGATATGATATGAGAAGATAAACCAGATAAGCTGTGATAGCTATTAGCTATTACGAAGTCAAAGATTACTTTGGTCGAGAATTTGATGAATATTCTCGTAAGAATATTACCGACACTATTAGTGTTGATGGATTGAGATAGCCAATAAAAGGCAAAGATCATAGCTTGAAATAAAGCTTTCAGTGAAAAAAACTAATATAGTTGGTTAATGTGGTTAAGCATGCTAAAATATGGATTAATATCCAATGTGATGTCGGAGTATATTTGATCAATCTACTGACATAACTCTTTTAGAAAGGATGTGTAAACATCGAGGATAATGAGACTTGAGCCAAATTTAACGGTGATGGGAACCCAACCTTTGTGATTGGAGATCCCATGAAGAAGGTTCATATGGGTAACAACAAGTCACGAGTTAATCACTCTAGTACTAAAATATTGTCTCTTTCCTATGATGTGAGTGTAAGAGTACTAGATTGCACTATGGTAGGTTAAGCTTAATACTTTTAATGAATCTCATAGCCCTAAATTAAAGGGTGGTGTATAAAATGCAATATATACTTGATGAGTCACCTATATGAGTGTCGAGTGAGGCCGCTCGTACGAGATTATGGCTTAATCTCTGGAGTACTTAAGAATTACCAGGCTGCGAGCATGGCTGATTTAGCTTGAAGTAACGCAAACGACGAGAACTGCAGGGGTGAAGTGTAATTTATAAGGTCCAGGTATACAAAATAGTAATCATGATTCATAGAAGTTAAGATAACTTCATCATGACACTTGTATAACTTCTCTATAATTCTAAGGTCTAGTTCATAGTCTGCGAGATACCAGAGCTGATGTACTTGCATCAATATATCTACTCGGAAAAGTATTTCAAATTTTTTTGCTATGTATATCAGTGGAAAATATTTAAAATAGTGAGAGATGTTAGAAAATGGAGCAATTAAGTGTGAGTAAAATGATAATGCAAATGGTATTTTAATGGGCATAAATGATTTATGTGATTAATGTGAGATGTTATAAAATTGTAATAATCCACATTAAACTCCAAATTAAAAATGAGCATTTATTTGAGAAAATCATTTATTATTTTAAGGTTTAGTAACCTTCATAATTTATTTCTAATTCATGGCATTGTGAATTTATTGCATAAAATAAATCATATGTTACATAATTAAATTGTGTAAATGCCCATATTTATTTTGCCCTTTGGATATTTACTATATAAGAAGGTTATCATTCGTTTGAGAGGGAAGAGGAAAATAATACCCACTAAGTGTAGAACCATTTTTGGTAAAATTTATTGCTCTATTTTTTGATTCCGAGTAGGTATACTTGATCTCGGTAGTTATTTGATTACCCGTGTTCATTACAACTCGTAAGGATCTGTTTAATCCTGGAGAATTATACCTACTGATGAAATAATTATTAAGGATAGCGTCCACTACACGACTCACATCAATCTTTTGTTCTTATTCCACCAAATTTTCCAACAATCTTTATCTACCTATTTTAACTTATTCTCTGCAAATCTTGTTCTGCCACTTTTGTACATGCTTCCCATACATTGCTCTAAAGGTGCAACACACTGTTAGCGATGATAATGATGATAACATGGCCTCAAGACAAGCCCAATCGTGTATATTCTTTTGGGACACACAAAAATCATTCTTTTGAGATGCACACAAATCATTTTTGTGAATAAGTTTTCTTATGATTTGACCCAGAAAAGGGAAAATATACCCTTTAAAGTGGATGATCTGGCTGGATGTTCTCTTTCAACATACTTTTGACCAGTTTCATACCTCTTTGAGAAAGAATTTAAAACTGTAAGTAGAGGCTTGTATTGTTATATTAAGCACGTAAATCACTCTTCTGAGATATCTTCTTTAATTTTACCGAACGTTCCAAAAATCTGATGCGAGAAAATATGTTAAAACATCGAAACGAATTTAGGAATGGGTCTAAAATGATCATCCCAAGAATGATTCGAACGATAGAGAGAAAAGATGAAATATGGTTTGACAAGAGAGAATAAGAAAATTTATATTAAAGGAGAAGGAGAAATACATAAAGTTAATATGATTAGTGAATTAATTTTTGCTCCAACACTTATTAACATAAATGTTATTATTTAATATAGAATCTCACAAACACTACAGACTTTGGGAATAATTTCTCATAGTGTATTAACTAACATGATGCTATTTTAATGAAAGCTAAACTTTTTTTCCTTCTTAACAGGGTTATGAGATTGGCGATTATAATTCTTAAGATTGCACAATTTTACGAGTTGTCATTGTTCCACCGTGCTAATCTCATGCAAGATCTTAATTTCAACGGATCGGTAACATAACCGATTATAAATTTGTTGTTTTTTAGTTCTCAGGTCAAAAATTTTGTTCGATGTGAAATGACAATGCCTTAAGTTTTTCTACATTTTTCATTGAGAAAATCTTTTCAATCTAAAACCGAAATTGGAAAAAAAATATTAGCATAAGGAGAGAAAACCATAGACATAATTTTTTTTCACGCCCCTTTAATCCTGCCTCTCCCTTATGCAGGATAAATTCTCAATAGAATTTTTTTTCTCTAAGGACACCTTGTTTGGAAAAACCCTAATAGTGTGCGCTATAAAAATAGGGTATAAGTATTTAGCCACATATTTGCGCATGGCTCCTATAGTGGAGGAGGAGCCTCGATATATGGATAAAGAGGCTTTGTCGAGCTCCAGTGGAAGAGAGCTGCTCTGTCTGGGAGGCTGGAAATCCTATGTCCGAAAGCGTTAGGATTCTGTAATTGCTCTAGCTCAAATTTTGAAGCAGATATTCAAGATTTCATACTCAAATTCTCGATTGCCATTGCAGTTTGTCGTGTTGGGTAGAATCTTGTTCTGAATAGCAGGATTGTGTCTCTCATCTATCTCCATTTTGGTTTGTTGAGGAAGTAATCGATATCAATATCATTAGCAAAAAATGGTGATAGTTCAAAGACACACTAGTCAAGCAAAATGCGCGCACCATTCATTATTCTTGAACTTTGCAATGCACTCTGTTAGAATGGAGGCTTGTGAGACATCAGCGAAGGGACAATCAATTCTGTTATTATCTCCTGGAAGTAGATTGTAGGCGATATCATGATGTAAGCAGAGACAAAAAATTGAATAATTCAAACTGTTCACAGGTCAAGCAAAATATATGTTAATTGAGATTCTGAAATTTTATTTTTTATATTTATTAGTTGAGATGAATGTATAATTTTCAAATTACCTTGTTGTGTTAGAAATAAAAATAAGATGTTAATCGATAACTAGATGTACTTTTTGATAAATGAATTTAATATGTTTAATGATTAAAATTTTAACCATGATCATAACATATTTGTATTTCAATCAATATTTTAAATTCGTAGAGGATGATTGTATTATTAACATTATTTTACATTCCAATATATTTTCTTGGAGTTTCTCAAAATTTATTCCAATCTCTAAAAATTAAAATTAATTGCCTCTTAAGCATGTGTGTAAGTTTATATCTATTTGCAGTCATTGATCCTCGCTCGAGTTTGATGATCCCGTTGTTCCTTTTTTTCTTTAGTTCTCTTTATGTTTCGAAAGATGAGAAGTCAATGAGACTTTTAGAATCCACCTCTAGGCTAACTTCGTAACCATCAACTCAAATTTTTTAACATTTTACTAGGGTTAGTTTTTTCAACAATGAGTCAATGGCAATATTTAGTTTATTTTTTTTCCTTGCATATTTGTAACTATAACAAATCCGTTTTCACATACTTGTTTTTAGAAAAATTAAAACGTTACTAATATTTGTCATTTTTTCCTTAGTACCAATAAACAAACATTTGTTTAAGTGAGATCCTAAATTTTTTTTTACATTTGTTGGTTGACAGGAATGTATAAATTTCAAATTACATTAGAAATAAAAATAAAATATTAACCTATGACTGTATAAATTTTTTGATAAGTGAATTTAATATGTTTAATGATTAAAATTTTAACCATGATCCCAACTTATTTGTATTTCGCTCAACTTTTTAAATTGGTATATGGTACTATTAACATTATTTTATATTCCAATACATTTTCTTGAAGTTTCTCAAAATTTATTCTCATCTCCGAAAATTAAAAGTTAGTTGCCTCTGAAGCATGTGGTGTATGTAAGTTTATATCTATTTGTAGTTATTGATTCTCGCTCAAGATTAATGATCATGTTGTTACTTTCTTCTTTAGTTATCTTTTTATTAATTTGCCAACTGATGTTTCGAAAGATGAAGAGTCAATGAGGCTTTTAGGTCCATCTCTAGGTTAACTTTTGAACCATCAACTTCAAATTTTTCAACATTTTACTTGGTTGATTTATTCAATAATGAGTCAATGACGATGACTGACGTATTAGTTTGTTTTTTCCTCTTGTATATTTGTATCTATAATAAATCCGTTAGAATAGTTTTCACATTTTTTTTTAAAAAAGTTAGATATTCCTAATATTTGTCATTTTATTCTTAGTAGCAATAAACATTTGTCTAAGTGAGATACTAAAATTTTTATTTTTTACATTTGTTGTTTGACATGAATATATAAATTTCACACTACATTGTTTGTTTGTGTTTTTTTTGGTAAGTCATTGTTTGTTTGTGTTAGAAATAAAAATAAGATGTTAACATATGACTAGATATATATTTTTAATAAGTGAATTTAATATGTTTAACTATTATTAAAATTTTAGTTATTATTTTTTTATGTGCATAAATGGATGCTTATGATCTGAGCTAGGGCTGGTAGACCCAAATTTCCTGCCATATTCCAAATTAAATCCAGCAATTTACAACGGGGAAGAAATTTGTTGATGGTTGTTTTGCGAACTTGTATTGTAGTGATGTCATGTAGTTGATTGCTTCTCCATATTTTTCTGTGCTTAGATGAGTTGGTTGCCAACGTAATTGTGCCTTACATGATCCCTTGATTCGATCGTGTGGAAACTAACTTATTTGATCATATTTCTTAAAAATAAAAACTATCAATCTTGAGCAATCATTAGATTCAGTTGGCTTTATAGATGAAAGTATAGTATGTACTATGGACATATGATAGGGGGTCTTTATCAGGCAATGCTATTATAATACTTGCTACTGCTGTGTGAGTGACCTGATTTATAATAATTTTGTTCCAGTACTTGAAATCAGCTCTAAATTGCATGCTGGAGAGCCGCCATGTTGCATCAAATTCTCATAGAACTGGTTTCGATGAGAAACGGTGAGAGTTTTGGAGCTAGTTGCAACAGCTGTTAAAGACATTGGTGGGACATGCAAGACAACACAAATCTGGCCGAAAGCTGCAGCCATCGGCAACAACAAACAAGCAGCCCCGAGATTTTGAAAAGCTGTCTAAGCTGTACGAAATGTCTGAGATACAGTGAAGTGGAGAAATTGGAAGACATGCATGTCCTATGGACATCATAGGCAAAAAATACGATTATCATTTCTTTTTGTTTTGATTGTTGTGTTGTGCACGGGTGTTCCTCCGTGATGTCGACGGATGCGTACTTGTTTAGATTTAGCTACCATGACGGATTCACCCCTTCCCCCTTATTACTTTGATCTTAGTGTGGGGTGGGTAGGAATTAGGATTCAATCAGTATCTCTCTCTTTGTTCTCTAATTTTTTTTTGGTGTAAACTTTGTTCTCTAATTTGCGAAATAGGATAATTGCAATCAATTCAAGGTTATTTATTTGTCATGACTTACTAATATGTTAAGTACCATGGTCGCTTAATTTTTTAATTAATGCATCTGGTATATAGAATGTGCTTTTCTACGTAATCCTGGATTTCATTTCAAATTTTCAGAATATTAAACGAATGCCCAATATACCTAGTAAAACAATATTAATTAGTTCCTTGACCCAACGAACTAAAATTTTTTGGTCTGACTGACTAGTCAAACCAGAAAATCCAGTCGGTAAGGTTTTTAAGAAAAAAAAAATGGGATTTATTGTATTTTAATTGAGAAGTGATAAAAAAATCCCACAATTGGGTTCGAATCGAACCCACGACCACAAGGATAAAAAAAATTACCAACTGATCTATATGGGTTTTGCAATAATGTTTCACACTTTTATTTACTTATCCTATTTTATTTAAGAAGTTATATACTTTGATACCCATGACCACAAGGTTAATAGCTATATTGGGCCTACCTCGTTGGAAAACCATTGAGCTTAATTGTACTTAAAAGCCCCAAACAACAACGCAACGCGACTCCATTCCATTCCATTTTCTACTCTCTCTCTTCCCCCTGACCCGATAAGTCTCTCGGCTCGTTGACGGGAAATGGCCGGCGGACGCGTGGAGATGTTGGTTGTTGCGGCGTTGATCTTGACGCTCACGGCGATTGCGTCGGCGGTGGGGGAGGACCGATGATAGTGGCGCACAAGAAGGCGAGCCTGAACGGTCTCAAGTCCGGCTCAGAGCGCGTCTCCATCTCCATCGACATCTACAACCAAGGATCCTCGTATTCTTCTTCCTCCTCCTCCTCCCGATTGATTTAGTTCTCGTTTCCAACTTTTCGATGATATTTATGGCTTTTGCATGTGCGGGAATTTCGAGATTCGGATATTAAGAATGGCAGAACACACTCGAGCGAAGAAGAAGGAAGTTAA
>SOPF01026158.1:0-22975 GCA_012979155.1 Hypericum perforatum
AAAGAAAATCTTCTTCGACTATGTTACTACTTATTCTTCTTTACCTGAGGGGCATAAATGCAGGTCAAAGTGCCAGCTAGGATCCCGCCCAGAACGAAACCCTCAATGAAGCCCACGTCCCCCCGGTTCCTACCACCACCAACGACAGAGAGAGAGAGAGAGAGAGAGATTAATCATACATATCAGTAGCAAAGAGAGAGAGAGAGAGAGAGAGGGAATGGGGAAAGTGCCGAGACCTGGATCCAACAGAGAGCGATCGGCTCCTCCTCTTGGAAACGAGAGAGGGAGGGCAGAACGACGTGCGTAAGAGGAGGATTCTGGGATTATCTACCAAAACCAACAACCATTAACACAAAATAGTAAATCAACAATTCCCCCAAATTAAGGATTCATTAATTACACACACTACCCCACCTTGTGTGATGCCCCAAATCAACGAGGAGGACGCCATTTATGATGATATCTTCAACCGTTTGCTCTTACTTACTCTTGCTTGCTTGTTTATTTGCTTACTAGTAATAGTAATACACACACTTTATACATACGCTAATTAATACATGTATTTATTTAACCTTGTTTGTATCGTCTTCGTCTTCGATATAACCGCCCACCCCACACTTCCTTTCCTTTCCTTTCCTTTCCTTTCCTTTCCTTTCCTTTCCTTTCCTTTGGTTCTGGGTGGGTCTCGGCCCATCACAATCTCATTTATATTCTCTCAAGTCTAATATTGGCCCAATATATATATATATATATATTCGATTTCGTGCAAGTTTTTCTTAATAATAGAGTAGAATATTAGAGTGGTAGTAGTCATTACAATAATAAAAGTATACAGAAGGCTGAGTTATAAGTAGAATGTTACTTATGATGTAATTTTATTTATTTTTTCATATTTAAATATTGAGATTTGTAAATAATATCTAGTGATACGATCAGATCAGATCAGATCAGATCTGTTATTCCTGAGTCTGTCCAAAGAACTAAACAATTTTTCATGTGGTCCTATAGTGTACCATAAACTAAAGCTACTAATTGATTTTATAACAACACCGACAAGTGTCACTTTGCATTCCTTAACTAGTACTAATATATTACACCAAAAAACTAGTACTAATATACTAGGCTAAACCAGTAAGAGTAACTCCTCACCGTTGGATGAATGAGATGGGGCGTCAAAAATTTATCCAAGTTCAGTCGGTGGTTACCATTCCCCTCTTTCACTTTAAGTTAAAGTAATCGGGCCAATGAGGACATCAGCGAACAAAGCGGCAGCTGGAGGCATTATTAGGGATAGTGCTGGTCTGGTCGTTGGGTAGGAAGTTTTGCAACCAGTCTAGGATACTACACAAGTGTAGCTGTTGAGTTTTTGTTTACTCTTAAAAGGCCTTAAGTTAGTCTGGCACATGGGTGGGTATTAAATAACTAACTCCACTTGGAAGTGGACTCGTGAGTAGTTGTGGATACTATCTTGCAGAAGGACTAGTCATTGAATATATCACTAACACTAATCATGGACATCCAAGAAATACTCTAAGAGACAATGTACCCTTAGAATTGGTCATGTTTACCGAGAATGTAATAGAGGTGCGGATTGCGTGGCAAATTATGGTTTCACTCTCCCGATTGGCACACACCACTTCATCCTTCCACCTGTTGGTCTAGGGAAAATCCTAACAACATTTGTGATTCTTCACTTCCTAGATATGTAATAGTTGAAGGTGCAGATTTAAATTTTGCGATAAATCGAACTTCAAGAGAAGATCTTTCTTCTCGGGTACTGTTTCCCTCTCACATAATTTTTTCCCATTAAGTTTACTGTGGGAGGAGTTTGATGAGGCTGGCAGTCTGCACCTCACAAAAGGTCAAGAAGAGATCTTGCACTTAGTAGGATGTTCTTAACCATTATATATATATAATAAGCGGTTCTCCCCTAGTTCTAAAACAAAGACAGTAATCACGCCAATTAATTTACTCTCTTCTCTACTACAAAAATAAGGTGTTGTAGCCCATGTACTTGTAACAAGTAGAGATAAATATCTTATAAAACGCTACGTCAACCGTTAAGATCTTTTGATCATCTCTAAAACCTATAATATTGGATGCAAATATAAATAGGGAAAAGTCCACCTAGGGCCCCTGTGGTTTGACCCGTTCCCAGATAGGTCCCTGTTGTATAAAAAGGTCATAACCGGTCCTTGTGCTTCCAATTTTCCCATCTGAGTCCCCCCGGTCCAGTTCGATTCATTTTTGTTCATTTTGATCTGATCAAATCTGATGTTTTCAACGCCGATTGTCGACTCTAGTTGACTCCTCGAAGTGTCTCCGATGTGTGGATACCAGTTTCACATATTTTCGTCACCGAAATCGCGAGATTGAACTTCAAATTTTTGAATCGAACTAGATCGATGGGACTCAGATGGGAAAATTGGAAACACGGAGACCGGTTATGACATTTTTAAACCACTGGGACCCATCTGGGAACGGGTCAAACCACAAGGGCCCTACGTGGACTTTTTCCAAATAAATATTAGGTATTATGTGATATTTTATTAAAAGAAATTCAATATCATGTGGTAAATAATTTATCAATTAAATCAAACAACAATTAATTAACATCACTTAAATTCATTAACAATTGTCTATATCATGCCCGCTCAACTTGACGTGTCACATTAGCAAATTTGATGACGTGGTTGTCTTTTCCAATTTGCTAATATGGCATGTCGAGTTGGCTCGACAAAATTTGAATAACTAAATGATGATAAGTGACTATAATTTGATTCAACTGATGAGTTCTTTATCACATGTACTAAAATAATTTTTTGGGAAATCACATAATATTTATTTCTTTCAAATTAGATTATAAAAAAAAGTCAACTATGATCCATGTGTTGGACTCATTCCCCATGTCGGAGCAAGTATAGCATACGAACATTTTTTTTCCCTCTTGGTCTATTACCACTTTGTTTGATCTCTCATTTTTTGAAGTTATAATTGCCAGGGGCACTTTAATTTACTTCACTCGATTGGTTTGTTAATCACTTTCCGAAATTTGATGTACTTCTCTTCGTGAATTTACCGTCTTAATATATGAACATGCAATTATTTCCCATTTACTTAATGCTCAATAAATAAACTGAAAACGACGGAGCCTCGATCATTGTTAACAAAAAAATATTTAGGCTGACAACTGAAGATGCGCACAACTTCAAAAAAGTTAAGAATCCAAACTTTGATATTTGTAATTTTGGTATAATAATTTATTTTTAAAAAATCAGTATGAGCATTAGTTTCCAATGGAAGAATTTTATAGAGCACGGAAAATGGGTCATGGTTGATCATGTGGTGCCCCACACGTTGAACCCAAATCCCATAACATACGTGCATTTTCCACACGCAATTTAAGGCTACATCATCGGACAAATTTATTTTCTATTGTCCTTTCTGACTTGAGTTTCGCTACAATTAATGATCCTCTCTAATAAATGATTAAAAAATCGTGCAACGTCAATTGAATTTATGTAGACGTCAGTAGCTTCGTCTATAATATTTTTATACAAAAAATACAAATTAAATCAAGGCGATATTTATATTGTATGAATGAATTATCCACCATCCAAAGCAGATGCTAAAAAGGGAAGTGGGAGTGTACTACTTTATTAAAATTTGGTAGATTATGGGACCGTTGACGTTGGACGTGTGGTTACTCATACCCATAATTATTTATTACGCAACTTTTTTTTTTAGAATAAGAAACTTCATTCATTCATAATAAGTCATCCGGCATCTACAAAGTGCAGCTATGAAAAAAATAATAAATACACTTCAGTCCCTTCGCTATGGTACTTTCCTATCTGGATCTGGCCATGGATGGGAGCGGTAATTCATCTTTCGCGAAGATCTCTTCCAGAACTGGATTAGTTTTCCATTAGTGACCATGCAGTATATCATAGAGCTAAACAAAAGCAGAGATCCAAATTGAACTAAAACAACTGAAAAAAATAAACAACCAAAACAAGCTCACACCAGGGGAGACGAAAACTCTCACAAGGAGAAACTCACTCCGTTATTCAACGGAAGAAGCAGGAGAAAATAAACAGAAAGAAAAAGAAAAACAAACGCCAAACAGCGTTCTCAAGGAGTTGTGGAAACAACAATCGAGGACCGGTCCACCGTGGAGGGTGAAGAGCAAGGGGGGAGGCCGGCCCGGTACGAGCCTCCCTCCTACCTGGATTATCTACCTGGAAGCCAAGAAGCAGCTTATTTATTACGCAACTTAACCAAATAAAATCTCAAAAAAAAAATTCTCTGTTGCTTCCGAGGCCAAAGAAAAATCTGATACTACCGACAGTACTACTAACTAAACCGAAACATTTGGTTATCTTTCGATTTGATTTTAAAGATATAGCCAAACACATTTATTTATTTTTTCCTCTTTTGGGGTTAATTACCAAATAATTAGGCTCTATTACCAAATGTTGGAAGGGAATCAAGCGTCTTACCCGCCATTGATTTGATATTTTCGCCCAGTTGCTTTCTTCTACTTCCTTTTTCTTCGAATCCACACCCAAACAAACAAAAAGGCAACAATACTTTCTTTTTTCTCTTGTAGGACCATACAAAACCACTCTTACTTTAGACTCCACCACCAAGTCATCTCTATCTCTGTGTCTCTATGATTGGTAGATCACCTCCGTCTCAGACCAGGTCTTGTCCTAAACTTTCCCATATCCATTTATTGCATCAACCCTGCACATACATATATAAACTAACAGTTGAGCTTGGTAGGAATAATTCGAATATTACGCAATTAGCATGAAGTCTAAGGTGGTGGCGAAGGCATTATTAGCCGGAGCATTGTGCCTGTCCGCTGGAGGCGCCGCTGCTGCTAGCGATAGCAGCAGCGGCACGCAGCGGGAGCTCGACCGAACAGCCACGTGGGCAGTCGCATCCGTATGCGCAGTCATCATCATCATCTCCATCCTCCTCGAGATGTTCCTCCACAAGCTCGGATCCGTAACCGCCCTCTCTCCTTCCCTCTCCTGTTAATTTGGCTGATCATCAATTCACTTACTGTTTTTCTATCGACAGTTCTTGACAAACCGGCACAAGAGAGCTCTATTCGAGGCATTGGAGAAGGTCAAAGCTGGTTAGTAACTAAGCTCGGTCCATTCTATATGTAACAAACGCCACATATAATAAATGTATTTAATCTAATTAATTGCATGGTTAACAGAGCTGATGATACTGGGGTTCATCTCTCTGTTGCTGACATTCGGACAGAGCTACATCATTAAAATCTGCATACCCTTGAAGGCCGCAGACACAATGCTCCCATGCAAGCTTAATCACAAGACGGGCACCTCCGGTGACGGCGAGGAACACGACGGCCGTCGCAGGCTCCTCTCGACGTCCCACAACCGATTCCTTGCATCCGCCGAGTCCTCTTCCAAGTGCAAGACCGGTTACGAACCACTAATATCTCTCAACGGACTACACCAATTGCACATCCTCATCTTCTTCCTAGCTCTGTTTCACGTAATCTACAGTTTTGCCACTATGATGCTGGGAAGATTGAAGGTATTTCCATTCCGGGTCTTGGTTCTTGTGAAGTAAGTTCACTGTTTTTGCAGTAACTAAACTTGTTCAACTAGTGCAGATTCGAGGGTGGAAGGAGTGGGAGAAGGAGACTCAATCAAACGATTACGAGTTCTCGAACGGTCCGCTGTCCGCTCTTGTGACATTAATCTCGCCCTCTTCGAATACGATTCTCATCTGCTCTTCCTTTATCGTCGTGCAGATCCTTCGAGATTCCGTCTTACTCATGAGACATCTTTCGTGAGAGCTCACACCAGCTTCTGGACTAAAATTCCTTTCTTCTTTTACATTGTAAGACCAATCGTGCAATATGGCTCGTAAAGCTTTGCTTCGGTAGTTTTGTTCCGATCATGTGTTGTGTGTGCAGGGGTCTTTCTTAAGACAGTTTTTCCGATCGGTTACGAAGACGGACTACATGACGCTACGCAATGGTTTCATTAATGTAAGTTCCTTTACTCTGCAGAACTAATTACATCAAAGTGCTCAACATGATGCTGATCATATGCGAGACTTCCGATTCGTTTAGGTCCACTTAGCTCCCGGCAGCAAATTTAACTTCCGCAAGTACATCAAACGGTCCTTAGAAGATGATTTCAAGGTTGTTGTTGGAGTTAGGTAAAGCAAACGATCCACAATGTTTCTCTCTGTTGTTTGGCATTGGTCTACTCGGTTATTGAATTCAGACCCATGTTTTGCTTCTTGTGATTGGGCAGTCCGGTCTTATGGGCATCCTTTGTAGTTTTCCTGCTCCTCAATGTCAACGGTATGAAGCTGTTATATGTCCGATTCTTGATTCTGTTCGAGTTGCTGACGTCTTGTGAACCACACTCTGTTCAGGATGGAGAGCTCTATTTTGGGCTTCTCTGGTTCCAACTGTTGTAAGAATTCCTATCCTCCTCGAACCTAACCAATTATCCAGCTTGAAATGAGATAAAACGCAAAGTTCTCATGCTTAAGAACTCGACTGCAGATAATCTTAGCGGTCGGAACAAAGCTGCAGGCCATCTTGACGAAAATGGCTCTTGAGATTACAGATAGGCATGCAGTGGTACAAGGAATGCCTCTTGTTCAAGCCTCGGACAAGTACTTCTGGTTCGGTCGGCCACACTTGATTCTTCATCTCATACATTTTGCTCTTTTTCAGGTACATGATTAGCTAAGGCTTTCCGATCATCAAGCTTGTCGATCATAGTAATATGGCCACTAATCACCATGTGTGTTACAATGTGCAGAATGCTTTCCAGATAACGTACTTCCTGTGGATTTGGGTGATGCATTGTCTACATCGATTCTTTTTTTAACATTCTTCCGCATCTCTATCCTGCTAATGTTTGTTGCGAAATGCGGTGGGTGCAGTATTCGTTCGGATTGAATTCTTGCTTCCACGAAGATCTAAAGCTTGCTATAATTAAAGTGACTTTAGGGTGAGTTATAAATTTCTATAAGCTTGCTTGTGCCATAGGTATATTACATACTTGCAGGCAGGGAATTATAACTCGTTGCTGGTCGCTTGCAGGGTCGGAGTTCTGTTCGTTTGCAGCTACATCACGCTTCCCTTATACGCTCTTGTATCTCAGGTGTGTGATCTGAATTCTGATGCATAGTTTGTGTTTCTGTTTGTAACCGGTGGTGTGGTGGCAGATGGGGGCGAGCATGAAGAGAAGTATCTTCGACGAGCAGACGTCGAAAGCGCTGAAGAAGTGGCACATGGCAGCCAAGAAGAAACACGGCAAGATCCCCGCTAGATTGGGAGATAGTGTGAGCACGAGCCCCTCTGTCGCGCATACGCTTCAACGCTTCAAGACTACAGGACACTCAATCCGAACATACGAGTACGACGAGGAGGCGATGGCCCTGTCACCCGGAACCAGCTACATTGACGAGGAGGCGACCGAGATGAATGAGCCTACTCCTCGTCTGGAGGAGGAGACGAGAAACGAAGGGGACTTCTCTTTTGTTAAGCCTGGTCCCGCAAAAGAACCTTAATGGACTTTTCATTGGTTGCAAATGCCATTAGAAATTAATGAATTATAAAAATGGTAACGTGGTAGGAGCTAGCTAGCTACTAATATAGTGCATCCTTGTTAATATGAGTGAAGAGCTCAATTAATAGTAACAGAAGAGCGTTTTTTGTGATAGGTTAAACATTTTTATTCATCTAAATTGTAAAAATTTACATATTTATAAGTTCGGACGTTGAAGTTTTTTTTTTTGGTTAAACAAAATTGTGGGTTAAATTATTTCCACAATTCCGGTTTTTGGTAGGGGCTAACGGAGCTCGAACCTTCCACCTCATGCTTAAGGTCATACCCCTTGTTTTGACCGCTAGGCCATACATGCGGTGGTAGGACGTTGAAGTTTGCAGCACACAGGATTCGTCAAAAACTATACGATAGTAAAACCGAAGAGCTTCTTTGTGGGTTGGATGAAAAAGAATACATATTTAATTATTGTTAAAAATAAGATAAATCTTCATCAAAGTTATGGCCTAAACTAAAAAACAGACAGGTGGAGGTCCATTAGCGTACTTGAACATTGCCTTATGTAAGATTTAATTCATAATTGGAAAATGAAAAGAGAAGATTTAATTAATAACTTAAAGACCAATATTGTATGGCCCAATGGGATTGATATTAACCCCTATTATCGCCCGACTGTATTAATAATGCTGGGATTCATTAGTTCATTTTTACCAGAGGTGAGCCGACCGTAGTTAAGTAGGCTGTTGGTTGGTTTTGTACTTATTTCATCCATTAGCAGACAGACAAATGCAATGCACCTAACTTAATACCTGTAGTGTAAATAGTAACCCCATAAGCCTTTGATTAACTTTTAAGATATTTTCTTTGGGTTAACCATCTTTGGTGAGATTGGCAGTGGGAGTTTGGTTTGTTTGGTATTAAGTCCAAAACTTTTCGCCGTAATAATTTCCATATCCACTGGCATTATTGGACTAATGTTTGATCTTTAAGGCTACTTTCCACCTGTAAAACTGCATATACATAGATAAACAGATATACACATATCTCAGAATCATAGTGAATCTAAACTGATGATGATGATGATGTACTTTTATTATAATAACAATAACAATAATAATATCTATCTATCTATATCTTAAATATCCCATATAATAAAGTTAGATAAAGACATCACCCCAACCCACTACTCAGTCCCCTCCCCTTTGCACACTCCACATGAATATTTAGATATATACACACACAACACCAGCTCCCCTAGCTGCAACACAACACACAATTCATAGATATATACACGAGAGAAAAGAGAGAGAGGTACAAAAAGAGATCGATAATAATAAATTATTGTTATTATAAAATAGTACATTAATTAAGCTATGCCGAACCGAAGAATCTTACAGTCCGGTTTCTCAGAGACGCCGCAAGCGGAATCCAGTGCGGTCGTCATACTCGCTGTCATGATCTGCGCTCTGGTATGCGTCGTTGGTTTGATAGCGGCCGGGAGATGCGCGTGCCGCCACCTGAGTTCGTCATCCGAACCCACTCCCGCACGCATTAGCGGGAGTAGGAGGAGGAGGACGAACAAAGGGGGGCTCAAGAAGGAGGACATCAACTCCCTTCCCAAGTTCAACTACCCCATTACTAGTACCACTACTGGTACTACCACAGCAACCACTACTAATGCTGCTGATGGGGGCTGTGCCATCTGCTTAGGGGACTTCGCGGCCGGGGAGGAGCTCAGGGCATTGCCCGGGTGCGGCCACACTTTCCACGTGGCGTGCATTGACCCGTGGCTGTCCTCCCAACCGTCCTGCCCCACCTGTCGCCATGTTGTCTTCCTCAGATGCCAGCATTGCGGCCTGCCCCGGCCCGACCCCCCGCGCTTTCCCGCTGTCATTCCCTTCATGCCCTGACTTGCACTAATACTATTACTATTACTACCACAACTTCTCTTTTCTTTTCATGTGTTTTCTTTTCAATTTTGTTTCTTGTCTTCGTGTGTGTGAATCATGGAATTCCAGATAATATCTACATATAATTAGTTTTGTCCATATATATATATAATTTAGTTATGATTATTTTTGTAAGATTTGGATGATGATATAAGTAAGGCCCCATTCCCACTCTCCAACTCTGTTTCATGCAGTTAACAATATAATCGTAATTACATGAATTTGAAAAGGATCAATTAAATATACTTGTTTCTAAATTTTGAGAGGGTTGCTTGTTCATCCATGGAAGAAAACCACGCTTTTGTAAGAAGAAGCCCTTCTTCCTTTTTATTCTTGTCACCCAAAGGCAATCAATCCCACACTAATAAAAGAAATGTTTCGTTTCCTTTGAACGGATGCCATTTTTTGTAGGTTAATTCCACGAATAATATATCAATTGTATCTCACGTCTCTTTAAATAAACATTAAAATACACACGTGGATTAAATTTTACGGATAATTTCTTTTACATCTAGTGCCACGGGTTATTATACTTAACGTACCTACATGGAGATGGAGCCGACAAAGTAACACAAATTAGAACAAGAAATTCTCAAGAGTCAAAAAGGAAAAAAAGGAGTACCTATTCATCTTATGAGATTCAACAATTATCCATGAAAACAAAGGGAGGATTACGAAAATGAATCAACTACGAACCAATATAGATCAATCACTAACTACATAACAATCTAGTTGTTGTGGTCGAGGGCAGAGGACCCGACGGAGAAGAACTCGGAGATGACCTCGAGGGGCATCCCTTTGGTCTCGGGGACCCTGAGGAACACGAACACCCACGACACCGCGCAGGCTGCCGCGTAGATGGAGAAGACTCCGGCCAGACCGAGGGAGGAGAGCAGCAAAGGCAATGAGTAGGTGATCATGATGTTCCCGAGCCAGAAGGTGAGTGCGCATATGGTTATGCACATTCCCCTGACTCGGGTGGGGAATATCTCGGAGCATAGTATGTTCGGGATGGCTCCGAACCCCATCACGAAGCAACTCATGTATACCATCACGCTTACCGTCGAGACAGTGGCCTTGAGAACGGATGGAAGGTCAAGTACGGTGCTGAGGACGAGCGCGAGAAGGGAGACCACCAGGATGGGGATGGTGGACAGCATCAGCGACCGCCTGCCCGCTACGTCCATCAGCCTCATCGACACCGTTATGCAGGGAAGCATCAATAGCGTGGTGAGCAAGCTGATCAAGAGAGACGCCGAGTCCGAGCTCAGTCCCAGGTTCGAAAGCAGCACCGACACCCCGGCTTCTCCTAGTATCTGCGGCGTGTAGTACAGAACCCCATTGATCCCGGACAGCTGCACCAACACACATTCTCAACGTTATTACTTTGTATTCTCACTACTCAAAACTCCACGTCAATCCGACCATCCATCCATCCATACATACATACATACATACACATACATATATGAGCATTGTCTATGCAAAGTACATGTTTAGATTGAAGAATCCATTTTCAAAAGAAACATGTTTAGATGGAAACAAACACACATATAGGAGGTTACCTGCTGGAGTATCTGAAGGCCAACCCCGACCATGAGAGCGCGCTTAACCCCCGGCTCGAATAGTTCACTAAAAGCCGATGCGGGCATGTTGGGGGGCGGGTGGATGGAGTCCGGGTGGTTGCTCAGAATGGACCTGGAAGTCATCACAGGTTGGCTCACCAGTGCAGCAGCCTGTACAAAGGAGCCTCCCCCGGCGGCCAGGAGAACCGAGCCTCCCCGGCTGGTGGTAGACGCCACTCCGGCCTCCTCATGCAAGTATACCCTCTCCAGTTCTCCCTCGGCCTTCCCCTTCTTGTATGCAAGGTGCCACCCACCACCTATCCCCACGGCGCCTTCATCGCCGACCGGGTTCATGAGGCTGCTGTTGCGCCTCATTATCCCACCAGCAGCTGATCCCCTTCGAGACAGGAGCGGGGTCTGCGGGGTGTCGTCCTCGTTGTTGCCGTGGTCGGAAGTCTCCTGGTCATTTTCGCCGCCCTGGTTCTCCTCGTCCCAATGGGAGTGGTCGGCTTGGATCATGCCGGACATGTTAGGAAAGGCCATGGAGCTCCTGCTTCCGGTTGAGGGAAGAGCCTCGTGGACGCTACCGAAGAGGGTGACGAGAGGGTCCACGAGCTGGTTAACCATGCTTCCCTGTCGGGACATGGCGTTGAGAGTGCTCTGGCCCGCCCCAGCAGGCTTGGCGACCCAGGAGACCCCCTCCCCTTCTCCATATATCTTTAGCTGATCTTCCCCTCGTCCTCCTCCTTCTCCGGGGGATGGGGTCTCGTTCCCTGGACCTATGATGAGCTCTTCTATCCTCGTCTCATGTCCCACGCCCAGGCCCTCCACAAGTAACGCCAGCTCACCTGCACTCTCACATAGAAAGCAAATATTATTCTCTATATTAACACAAGAAAGCGACGCCGACTTCTCCCCGCGACCACATGAACTCCACTTATCCCATGTCTATTTATTGGTTTATTGATACTTGTTTATTGGTTTATTGATTTATTGATTTATTAGTTTATTGATACTGATTTATTTATTTATTGGTTTATTGATTTATTGGTTTATTGATAATGGTTGCTGGTTTATTGATACTGATTTATTGATTTATTAGTTTATTGATTTATTGGTTTATTGATTTATTGGTTTATTATTATTGATACTAGTTGCTAGTTTGTTGATAGTGATTTATTGGTTTATTGGTTTATTGATCCTGGTTGCTGGTTTATTAGTTTATTGATTTATTGGTTTATTGATTTATTGGTTTATTGATGCTGGTTTATTAATTTATTGATACTAATTTATTGGTTTATTGGATGCCAAAAAGGTGGGAGGTTAATTAATGGGAAAGAAAAATGGAAGAGAGATAAAATTAATAGCTAATTAGGTGGGAGGTTAATTAATGAGAGAGATAAATCAACAAATTCAAAAAAGATAGTACTTGCGGAGATTATGAAAAGAAAAACCCCTTTAATGGGATTTTACCAAATTATCCTAGTCCCCATATGGGGACTAATAAAAAGTCCCCATCAAATCCACTCCTAGCAACCTATGTACAAAAATACTAAAGTTTGAGAATTGTTAAGTTCAATTAAACAAGATTGACAGACTTTTTTTTTCATAAGTAGACATGGTTTTATCAAAGATATTGACAAGTTATACATATAATTTTCTGTACTAATATGATATTGCAGCCCATAGTGTTACTAAAAATTTAGTATGAAAAAATTGAAAACCCATTGAGAATAGTTTTAATAGAGAAAATAACACTAGAATAACATTTCTATAATAAAACACCCAAAGGCCAAAACCTATATAGCCCAACCTTAAATTGGAACGTCACTATTGGTTCGTCCGTTTAAGGCTGACAATCTGATTTCAGAGAAAATTTCTTTGTTTTCAATTTCAATCAATTTTAGGAGTAACATGTATATGTTGGTATTTATAATACCTACTTTTTTATTTTGAAAATTAATACATACTTCATTGTTGAAAAAAGCAAAGGGGCTTAATTGCAAACTAGGCCAATAGAGAAGAGATAGGAAAAAGAAGGGAATAAACCAACCTGAGACATCATCCCTGCCGCGAAGGCGCTGGAGGACGAGCTTGGCGTCAAGCATCTTGCCTTTAGAGACGAGCCAGCGGGGCGATTCGGGGAGGAGGAGGATGGTGAGGGCCAAGTAGGCGAGGGAGGGAAGAGAGAGGACGCCGAGCATGAGCCTCCAGCTTGGGGAGTCCATGAGGGACATCCCGAAGACCATGCAATAGGAGACGAACATTCCACCGGAGCCCATGAACTGTGGGAGGGTGTTGAGGGTGCCCCTGATCTCCGGCGGAGCGGTCTCGGATATGTAGACGGGGACGAGGGTGACGGCCAGGCCGACGCCGAAGCCGTCGAGAAGCCTGGCGAAGAGGAGTACGTAGACGTTGGGAGCCCAGAGCATGACGATGCCACTTAGGAAGTAGAAGAGGGAGGAGAGTATGAGCATGGGCCGCCTCCCGGTGATGTCGGAGACGGGGCCGGAGAAGGTGGTGATGATGGTGGCTCCGATGAGGGAGGTGGCCACGATCAGGCCCTCGATTGTGGGCTGCGTCTCCAGCTTGAACTCCTTCTTTATGTACAGCACAGCCCCTGCATGTGCATGGCAGATTATTAACAATTGTTATTATTTTTGTTAACTAATATTGATTGATGTTAAGATTATTAGTAATCATAATAATAATAAGATAATGTACCAGCAATGGTGGAATTGTCCCATCCCTGTAACATGTTGCCGACCGCAGCAACAATCGCCACCAACACGGCTCCCCTCATGATGACGATGATGATTACCTAATTAAAAAAAAAGATAATAGAAATGGGAATTCCTTACTTATCTAATAATAAAGGGGCTGAAATGGAATGACATCTGAGGCCTGTTGTTGCACCCACAGTGATCTTCTTCTTCTTTTATTGGATGTCTGTTTTGTGTCGGAATTAAGGGAAGAGATGGAAAGAGCAAGAAGAACGCGGTTAATAAGGATCCTCTTTGTATTACCAGTTCAAACCCTTTACTTGTCTACCGAACCACCCGCCGCCTTTTTCTGTAACTAACATTTTTTTTATTCTTACATTACCCCTCAGATTCGTGATATTTGGATTTCCACATCCATTGTGCTGTTACAACAAAAATTACATATCATATTACAAAAAGAACAACAAACATATCATTGCTAAATATGTATACTAAATGAACATACTTCACAACAAGACATGTCTTGGTACTATTAATTGACGATAATTTTTTATTAGTGCATTTTTTGTCAATTAATTTTATAGCATCAAAATTTTGAAGAAGTCAGAGGTCTTGAGAATAAAAATTCGTATTTCATGTTATTATTAAAAAAAAGTTTAACAGTTTCAAAAAATACGGTGCACTTCATTGCGAAATTGAGTTACGTCAGCCAAATGCCGATGTGGCCCCATCGAGATTAAATTCACTTTTCCAACTTATTTTGATGTTAGTATATATGTTGGAACTTAGATTGTTTAATGAAATTTCAAATTTTGAAAGTTGACATTGTTTATAACATCAATGCTTACCATCAAACAAAACAATTGCAACTTCGTTTGGACTAATTTCAACCTCTCCACAAGTTGTCAGTGTGAATAGTGTGTAAAGTTATAGATACGGGATGCGTAGCAAGTTTTGGTACATGGTAAAACTTCTAGATAGAGCTGAACCGAATTTTTTTAAATAACATAAAATTAATCAACAAATTATTGTCTTTAAAATATTTTTGAATTCATAAAATATGTAAAAATATATGTATTTATCTAAAAATATCATTTTATGTTAAAAATGTAACTAGATTTTATCACCAATAGTTTTATGAAAAGATATTATTTATAATACCTCTACGACTCAGCACTAGAAGTTTTACTATATACATGCATTTTTAATTTGGTAACTAGTTTTGGTATAATATCCATTTTTTTGGGTAACAGTATATTATCCGAAACCCAAATTAAGTATGCAATAAATAAAAACCATATCCGGCTACATATTGTTCTGGCATTTCCATAAATGGATTGCTACTCTACGTGTATATATATGATCATAAGACAACACACACCCTTGCAAGTAATACAAGAACACACTCTTTTTTGTTTTCCTTAGTTTTTGTCTTAACAGAGTACTAGGTGCCAAATCAATAGACTATGAGGAGCAAAAACACAGGAGCCGGGTCAGAATGGAGCTTCGAGGAGAACAAGATGTTTGAGAATGCGATAGCTGAGTTAGGGGTGGAGGCCCCGCTGAGCCTCATCGCTTCTAGGGTCCCCTGGAAGACGCTGGACCAAGTCCTTGAACACCTCCAGGCGCTGATCATCGACGTCAAGATGATCGAAGCGGGTGCCGTTCCGTTGCCGGATTACGACAGCCGGCCTGCTCCTCCGAAGAGGAGGAGGGGAGTCATCTGGACTTCCGAGGAGCACCAGTACGTATATTAAGTATTAGTTGTATTATTGTGGAGCGGATTGGGTCCGGAGTGAAAGAGTATTCCATTTTGGTGATTCCCATTCGGGCGCGAGTTTTCCATTTTACTCCATGTGATTTACCGTTTTTGCAAAATAAAATAAAAAATTAGCATGTTTTTCACTCTAAACCGTTTGAAATGAGTCTCCTCCGAACTCAAACCAATATGGTATTATTGACATATCATATGAATGCCTCATTGGCGTTTGTAATATAGTATGGTAATTAAATTATGTAGGCTGTTCCTGGAGGGGCTGGAGAAGTACGGGAAGGGGGACTGGAGAAGCATTTCGAGGTTCTGCGTCCGAACTAGGAGCCCAGCCCAAGTCGCAAGCCATGCCCAGAAGTACTTCCTTCGCTTCAGGCCCACCCAATAAGTCAAATCATGGAAGAAGAAAAAGAAAAAAAAAACACATTTTCTAGGAATTAAGCAATTTTTTTGTATATACCTTTGAATGTTACTTTTGCTGTTGTAAAATATTTTCGGTCGTATTTTTAATGCATCTGAAAAATTGTTACCGAGTACTCTTATTCCATAAAATTGATCTTCGGGTCCGCATCAAAACGTTGTGCTTTGGTGAAACACCTGAAGAAAGTGTAAGAGTAGAATCAAAATGGTGAGATTAACTGATAGAATGATAATATAATTTAAGTGTTAAAATAGGTGGACTGCCTGCCTACCTATAGAACGCAAACTAAACTCATCAACATAACAGCACAAAAGCCCATCTTCACAACAGATGAATAATTGCAATTGCTCGACTAGAATATACGAAATTATATGATATGATAAGGTAGTGTCCCAGACCAGACCAGGTAGGCCAACTGTAACGTACTATAGAGCGAGCGAAGCAGCAACATGTGATTGTGTGGGTGTGTCTGTGAGTGAGGTCACCACCAACTGCCAACTAAGCTAAGCAGCTCACAACTCACAAGTGGTCTGGTCTGATCTGATCTGGTTTTGTCTTTTAATTAACTAAGATTGACAGATAGATAGAAGAAAGGTAGAAGAAGCCTCCGTTTTCCAACTACCACCTTTACACCCCTCCCTCACAAGATTATTGCTCCCTCCCACCTTCATTTTCACATGATCCACTCTTTTTCAATCAAGGATTTCACATGATCCACTTTATCCTCTCATTCACACACAAACCCTTTACATTTTTTATGAAAGGTTAAACCATCACTTTGCCGGGTTTGAACCCTGAACCTCCTGGTTACTTACACTGCCTTGTGCCGTTGGCACACAAACCCTTTTCATGCAACAACAACATCAACATGAGTTTCTTCAGAAAGATGGTCATCCCAAAGCATAAGAATCAAGAACCAAGAACTAACATCACATTTCTTATTTGGTTGCTAGACCATCTACTAGTTACTTCCTTTATAGAGAAAAACATACCATCCAGTAGTTGAAGATACAGTGAAATTGCAACTTACCTGATCCACTTACAACATATCTTTTTTTCTAAAAGGGAGATTCTTTTATTAAGGAAATAGTATTCCATTCCATCTCTCTTGGATCCAGGGAGCACCAGGAAAAGACTGTCAATTAAGCAGTTGATAACTTGTGTCGAACACAAGCATTATCGCTAGTAAAGACGGGAGAGATTCGTTTCTAAGATCATAAAAGGAATCTAATATGAACTTTCACTGCATATAGAATCCACAAATACATTGCTCAGATCAGATTCCCTCTTGGAAATATAAGATACATCAGAAGGGGTTGCTTTGGTGCCACCCACCAGGAAGGAACACATGTTTCATTATCAGCAGCCGCCCCCCAAATTTTTGTATATGATAGCAGAAGTTGACATCTGAATATTCTTTTCTAAACAAACAAAGATTCACCAAAAATTCAAACTATGTTTACAACAAGAAGCACAAAGGAGATCAGAGAGTGTGCAGTTACAAATTAATGCAGTGGTTGACAAACCAATTTACTTCCGATGCATATGTTCATCGGTATCCAGATCCCGTGTTTTCCAAGCCCCTCAAATCCCTGTACATGAATGAAAAGGACTAATGAATTGAAGCAACAAATCAAGACAAGGGGTTTGATAGATCGTGTACTCCGTTGAATCCTGCAACATTACAGTGGCTATCTTGAATGGAAAAACTTACACGTAAAAGTCAAGCCTTGCATCCGTCTGGTGCATGTATGGTTCAAGTCTTGACATAGTCCGAACCACCACCACGCTTCCTTTTGTTAGATTTTGAGAAGAAGCACATCTGTGTCCAACACGTCTTTTGCTTAGGGCCCACTCGTGGTTTAATATCCCTCTTTTCAACGAGATCAGCCATGAATTGGACAACCGCCTAATGCGAAATGTAATGAGGTGAGGGAGTCAGAACCAACTAAATTAGGATATACATACTCCGGTATATTCCGGAAAGCAGCAGAGGATTGCTTACCTGAGCACCCTTTTCGGCAATGTGTCTCGCTGGAACTTCAAGGGGATTTTCTTCCACTCGTAGGATGCGTAACCTCGACAACATCCTAAAAGAGTCAGGAAGAACGCGTATCTGATTATTACTAATATCCAGCTCTTCGAGATTCTCGAGGTTCCCAATGGACCTGGGCAAGGATCTCAAATCAGCAAAATTGTTCCCAATATTCATCTTAACAAGGGAGGTAGCGAAGCACAAGCTCTCCGGCACGGACTCGAGCTCGTTGAAGCTGACATCGAGCTCCTTGAGATTCGTAAGAGACGACATGGTCGTGGGGAGCTGCTTGATGTTATTGTAGCGCACGGCCAGAACCTCCAAGGTCTCTATCTTTCCGACAGCCTCAGGAAGTGCCTTAAGCCTGTTATAGTCGGCACGAAGCTCCGTCAGGGAAGTGCACATGCCGATCGTGTGGGGGAGCTCCTCGATGTCGTTGGTCTCGAAGATAAATTTCTTGAGGCTAGCCAGCGAGCCGATGGAGTCGGGCAGGACGGAAAGGCGGTTGGAGCTGAGGTCGAGCTCCTGGAGCCTGACCAACCTCCCGATCGTGGAAGGGAGGGACGACAACTGGTTAGCCCTGAGATCGAGGAAGACCAAACCGAGTAGGTCCCCGATGGAGTCGGGTAGCTGAGCAATGCAATTGGAGTGGAGGTCAAGCCGGGTAAGGGACGACATCCCTCCAATGGACTGCGGGAGCGCAAGGATCCGATTCTCGGACAAGTCGAGGGAAACCAACCCGGAAAGCTTCCCAATTGAATCAGGAAGCCACTCGATCTGGTCCATGAGCTTGTTGCTGAGATTAATCTCCTTTGTCCCCTTCTTCGCGGACACTTCGATTAAGCTAGCCAGCTTAATCAAGCTCAGCTTGTCCCCTTCTCCTCCTAAATTCCCTACACATTCACAACAAACTCAATTGAATACAAAACCCTAATATCTTCTTCTTCTTCTTCTTCTTCAAAGCGCGTGGAAAGAAAGAGAGGTTACCAGCGGGGACGACGACGGTTGGCTTCAAGGAAAAGGAGGAGGGAGGGTTCTTGGTGGTGGTGGTCGGGACGTAGGAGTCGTCGCGACTGCCACCCCACGCGCCCATCGACGGGGCTGGGGCGGGCGTGGGGGAAAACGAAGTCGAGCTGGAAGACGAAGACGAGAGGCAGCGGGAGGCGCGTTGGATGAAGTCGTCGAAGAGAGAGTGGGTTGAGTCGAGGTCGAGGAGGCGAAGAGCGTCGCGCTTCTCCTCGCGCGCGTGGAGGTGCGCGTGGTTGCGCTGCATCTCGACTAGTAAGGAGAAGAGCTCTTCGGGTACGGCTGGTGTTTTGGACTGGCGTGAGATGGACTCGAGCCGGAGCTGGAGCTCCGCGTCCACGTTTCGGACCACCGACCTCGCCGCCTCCGCGTCCTCGATCCCCGGCCGGGGCGGAAGGGTCCGGTGGATCCTCATGATCTCCGCGACCACCGCGTCCACCGACCCCCATTGGACCACCCCACCACCTATCTCCATTTCTAATTATTTATATATAAATAAATAATATTTATATATCTTTTCGTTAATTTCACTTTCTATTATCTATCTATCCCCCGCGGGTGTTGGGATGAAGCAGGGGTGGTCGAAGTAGTAGTAGTAGTAGTAGAAGAAGAAGAAGAATGGTTCGGCGTCCTTTCCTAGACAAGGAAACAAATGAGACAACTAATATTTGCATAGTACTACATTATAATTATATAAATACATATTCATATGTTATTATTATTTGGTATTTGGTTCACTAGATAGAATAATTCAAATTCGAGATAAATAAGATATTAAGAATAGTTCAGAACTTAATACTTAGTTAAATTATAAAATCTTCATCACTGGTACTGGTTGATGTAAATGATGTGAGTTAATTATGTGATGCTGTCTTTTGTCTGTCTCTTTATGTTTACTTTTATTGTTATTATTAACAGAGAGGGGAAGAGTTGTTAATTTATATTATTATTATTAGTATATCTAATCAGTAGAGTTCCTTTCGATCTTGTTTGTTTTTTTTTAATACAATCTCCCAAAGCCAAGACCGTGAATTTCCACCAAAATAAAATAAAAAGGTTAAGACCGTGAATTCGATTGCGACCTATCCCTTATCCTCTCTCTCTCCCAAGAAAAGTTCCTTTTTCTAACCAAATGTGCCCAGCAGCCAGATTCTATTTTTTGCTCACATATCCATCCATCCATTTCCCTACTATATACTAGTTTTCCTTTTTAATTCTTATTTTTGGAGTTTCATGTAGCTTTTACCTGTTAGATATTTTCAATTTTTATATTCGGTTTATTATTTTGCTTTATAATTCTTCTATGTTTTTATTAGTCCATGAATGTGAGTTTTTTTTTTTAATTATAAGACATGCATCTGTCTATGATAGTGAGCAAAATTTGCACGAATCAAAATTTTATTTAAAAGTATATCTATAGTTGACATTAGAGACAAACTAGTCGGCCATTGGATTGGTAATAGTACATTTTATATTTGTTGCACGACTCAAGACAACGTGTTCAAATTTGATTATGGAGCAAAGAACTTGAGTGTGGTTGACAATGAGAAGAAGAAGAAGAGAATAATAATACATAGAAAAGCGAGGTTGTGCTCATGATACAAACTTTTAGTCACTAAATCATTCTTATGTTCTTGACTTATAATATTATTTTAGTAGAATAGACAGAAATACAAGAGAAGATCTAACCCACAAATCAAATCCAAAATCTAACATTACTCTACCACATCGGATAAACCAAAACTACGACGCATCAGAAGTGCAAGCGCAAGAGAAGACAAGAATCTCCCAAAGATGCCATTTGACTTGAATAACAATTTGGAAGGGAAGGACAGACGCCTATTGTTTGACGAGAGAGAGAGAGAGAGAGAGAAGGCGAGAACAGGGAGAGGAAGAGGAAGAACGAGGAGAAGACGCCTATTGCTTGACAGCTTGTTTGGAACCAATTCCGGTATGGAAATGATTCTATTTCTGATTCATAACGATAATGGAAATAGAATCATTTCTCTATTTCCTTATTTGGAACCAAAACTTACAGAAAGGAATTGAATTGAACTTATTACCATAATACTCTTACAACTCTAATTAAACATATCCTCGAAAACTTTGGCTCAATTACCTATTTTTTCAAAGAAGGCCCAAGTAGAAGAAATCTGGTTTTTGCGCCTCTTTCCTGAATTCTTGTGAATGCCTCCAGCCAAGAGTATTTTCAATTCCTCGTCGTGAACCCTTGTCGGGACGTTCTCGTCTCAATTTCTCGTTGGGAGGGAGACCCGCTACAGCTCCGTCATCTCTGGTAACCTCTTGCTTGTTTTCGTGACAAACCTCTACCGACAGTCCTTCCTTTGGTAAGTGTCGAGGCGTTCGTAGTTTCGAAACGTTCAGGTTAGATTAATTAATGTTCACAAGTTGGATTTCTTCTATTACTATTTGGGTTTCTTCTACTTGGGGTTTGTTTGGTATGGCTGATGAAATTTAACTGTTAGTTGTTGGCTGTCAGTTGATTAGTTGTTGACAGATAGGTGATATCAGAATTTTGCAAAAGTATTTGGTAAATTAGTATTGATGGTTGCTGTTGAGTTGTAAAATTACTTATAAATGTAATTAACATAAACATTATTCTTTATTATTTAATATAATACATATTATTTATTTTTATGCTTTCGTTAATTAAAAAAATGTCTCTCTTAATTTAATATTTAATATAGTAATATTTAATATTTATTTATATGTTTTTGTCAATAAAAAAATGTTCCTCTTAACTTAATATTTAATATAGTAATATTGAGTATTATCTCTATGTTTTCGCCAATTAAAAAAATGTTTCTCTTAATTTAATATTTAATTATGAATTATCTGAATCGGGAGTATGTTGGTAATTTAATATTATAACAACTATCAGCTAAATATCATAGTTTTAAAAAACGCAGTCCGACTGGAGGTCTGACTGGTCGGACCATATTTCAGACCCAATTCTGGGTCATTTTTATCTTAAAAAATGCAGTATGGTTCGACCGATCAATTTCTGGTCGAATCGGTCGAATCAACAAAAAAACGGACAGTTCGACCGGAAATTTGTATATATATATATATATATATATACTCTACATAACTTATTTACCTATATATTTATATATATTTCAGGAAATTACAATAAAATATGAAAGAAAAAAATGTTCAGTCTGACCGCCCAAACAGCTAGTCGAACTGCTCGATCCGGGGTCGGATCCAAATCTGGGTCAACCTCCGGGTCATTTTTAAGAACTATACTAAATATAACAGCCACAAATTATAGCCGTTGAAAAAAATGGCTTTTTGGGTTTCAACAACTGTTTTTTTTTAATTCACCAAACACTAAAAATCATATGTTAGATATTTATCAACCAACTACTGATCCTTAACAGCCAAACCAAACACCTACTTAATTGTCTTGTGTTGAATGTTTTTTCTGGGTTTGCCTTTTAAGTTTTTCAATTGGAAGATGTGATATTAATTAAGCAAATGGATTTGCCTTCAAGTTTTTGGTTTGGATGTTGGTTGAAGATTGGGGAAGAAGCCGAGTGTAAGTAAGAAATGAGGGAAAAGAAAGATGATTTTTTTTTATATTTTTTGATGGGGTATTTTAGTCTTTTCAAATAAATTTAGTAAAGGGATTCATTTAAGATTCTAACCAAACCTTGCGATTTCCACGAAATAGAAAAACAGAAGAATAATAGATCCAACACAATATATTGGAGCCACCATGAAAATTGTATTCATGTAGTACTATTTAAATTGATGTCTTTAATTAACATTTATCTGGTATATTAGGTGTAATATTATTGATAGCTTTGATGTAATTATTTTTGCTCCTACTAACAAAAAATAATAGATCGACTAATATAGTATAGTATAGTATAGTATAG
>SOPF01026159.1:0-11348 GCA_012979155.1 Hypericum perforatum
CAGACCAAAGATTCAATTATCAACAGCAATAGCTAACTGATAGTAATTCTAACTGATTACATGGCATTGTGCAGAATTCGAGTCACGTAGACGAAGAATCTGCAGCACAAGGCAATCACGAAGAGCAGCTGCATTTAGTTTAGTTTAGAGTTCACACGTGTACAGACACCGATTCATACTTGATATATATACGATTTATACTGGAGCATTCTCTATTAATGCTCTATGCATATAATTCCCTATTCATTGGTACATACAAATAAAATTCAAGTCATCATGAAGATTGAGATTGAAATAATCTGGAGTTTACACTAACTACTTCAGGTTATGCGAAAGCTTACCTACCACATAACTACCGTAGCCAACTACCAGAAAGTAGGAGAACCACCACCCACGACCAATTATAAGCTTACTTTCAAAATAAGTCAAGTGGCAAAGTCAGCAGCAAGTTCCTTGCATGACATGATACCAATGTCCTGATTCACATTTTTAGACAAACAACCCACCATTTAGGCACACCAACAACGCCAAATGCCAAGCCGAAACACTAATTTACTGAAGAAAACTGGGTCATGATTAAACCATGTGATTTCCTAGAACCGATAGTCTAAGGTTAAAATTCTCATACGATACTATGTACAGATTTAGCTGACATTTGTGCTCCCAAGAAGAATCGGCAATCTCCGTGGCTCAACTGTACAGACCACTTTGCACCCAAAAAACTGTGAGGCCTCTCGGTCAATGACAAAATACCTGCATTTGTGGACGTGAACTTAGTACTTCAAGCTTGCACAAGTTCCCTAGCTCTATGCTGAAGTTCTACCAATGACTTCATACTGGAATTCCCAGATGAAGTGCCACAACTGTCTGTAGCAACTTGAATCAAATTCTTTACAATATCACCTAAACTGTTGCTACATCTTTGACTGGCAAACACTTTTTCAGATCCTTTCCGGTGTTTTCCGTAGGAATCTTCAAAGTCACCCGACTTATCAGCTGCTCGTTGAAGAACAGAATTAGGAAGTCCTGGAATAATTGGATAAAAATAAATGATTAGCAAGTAGATAGGCTAACAATTAACACCACCACCAAAAGCTTTTTAGATACATTGTTCCTAGCAACCAGGTTCACATATGCTGCTATCTAATAAATGAGTAGTTGGAAAAAAAGCCCATGCCACCAATACTTTCACAAAGTTCATGAAGAAATTGTTTAATTATTTACTAACGACTGGAATTATTCTGGAGAGGGAGCTAAGCATCAATGGGAAACTTAAAAAAAAAACACTCGAGCAGATTGAAAGATTACCAGCCAGTCTAGCAACATTGACACCATAACTTTTGGGGCATGCACCAGGTGTTAATCTATAGAGAAATGTGACTTCCTCAATCCCCCCATCTTCATTTTCAACTTGACAGCCCATGTGGCAGAGTGAGACCTGAAGTGAGATGGAAGGCAAGATGAAAATGAATGACCCATTAGAAGTTTTTAAGAATGAAGCAATTGTGACAACTATCCTATCTTATGCCCATACCAGTAATATAGAAACTTTGATGACTTCAAACAACTACGGAGACATTATGAATACACAAGTCACGATTAGACAGGGAACCACCTTTGGGTCTTTCTCGTAGTGAACTGCTAATCGATGATAGTGAGTTGAAAACATTCCTCGGCAATGCACTCTGTGTACCAAATGCTCAAGAACAGACTCCCTGGTCACATGAATCAGAAGCAGAAATGATGTAGCTGAAATTATTGGAGAAATTTTGAGAAAGCATAAAATTAAGAAGTCAATGTAACCATCCCAATCCTGACACCTACGCTATTGCTTGCCCGTCTGATGTTGATGTGCCTCGCCCAAGTTCATCCAGCGCCACCAATGAGTTACGAGTTGCTGATGACTGGAACATAAGACATTTACAAGGTATTACAATTTTTTTTTGTTTTAACTGGAAAACGTTAACATTATTTTCTAATTATCATCTTGCAGAATCGCATTTGGATTTAGGCTAGCAATGTAGCAGGCACACAAGCATCTACCTACCAGAAATTAGATTACATTCTTTGGAGGCTTCTGCACTTACATAAGGAACAGCTACTTGAAAGGTCACAAGAAGACATAACACTCACCAGCATCAGTGCAGTTTCTGAAAGTTCAGTTAAAAAGGTACTTTGACCGGTCATGATATGATCCTTTGCACCCATTCGCACAAAGATACGATCAACAGGAGACAACACAAAACTCTCGGCGGGAACATCCGCTCCAACCTGTTGAAAAATCAAGGTGAACAAACTGGAGTCCTACAAGCAAACGAATGATAGATACCAAAACTTACCTGAGCTAAAATTGCAGTCAAACAAACTTGGCGCAGAAGAGTTGATTTTCCACCCATGTTTGGACCAGTTAGAAGTATGAAGTTGGAACAATTAGCCCCACCAATGCTGACATCATTAGAAACGAATGAACCTTTTCCTAATGAATCGCTCCGGAGAACAGGGTGTCCCAAACTTTTTGCAGAAAAGCAAGGTACTTCACTTGGCAGTGAACTTAAAATAGTTGGACGGCAAGCTGGTCCTTCATAAAACTCACTCGCTATTGATAAACTGATCAAAACATCCAATTCTGCAACAAAAACCAAGTGTAAACAAACTGACCTATGACATGAACTGGAGTGAAAGTTACTTCTACTTTTGAAAAAAAGTTGTTACTGCATTTATTCTCATAGTGGGGATGAGGGTGTGAAATATATGCGAGACTAGGGAAAGAATGCGAGGTTCAGTAATTTCACACATATTTTTGTGTAAAGCAAGAGAAAAAGAGGGCCCAGGCAAACGTCCAATTCATTTGGATCAAGAGAGATATTGCAAACCCTGCAGGTATCAATAAATCTACTATTCAAGCATCCAGTTGACGGATACTAACCTGCAGTTACAGATACCAATTGTCTCCACTTCTCATGATATTCACTGAACTGCCCAATTAGTCTCTGCAAGATGCCCTTCAAGGCTGATTCTTTTTCAGATTCAGCTAGAGACAGCTCTTTTAGGAACTTCTTAATATCTGGATTCCAATATCTATAGAAACCCTGAAAGTGCCAGCAGAAGAAAGCAACTTGAAATGTAATAGTTGAAAGGCCACCTCTCAAGCAAACCCAAGGTGCCCATGAGACCCGGAAGAGCAATGAACATGATCTCGTTTTAAAGTATGCACTTTTGGTTTTTTCCTTATATTTGAAATACTTATTGGTCTTATACTTATATCTGATATGAAGTCAAATAAAATCAACACACGACTTAGATGATTATCATGTTTGAATCAGAATTATAAAATGCAGAAATAGTTTAAGTTAAGCAGAAATGGTTAAGTTTGTAATATGTGGTGCAAATCGATCTCATTAATTGCATTATATGTTCCCAATCAGTTTGTATCAGCTGGCGTCAATTGATCTTATCAATAATTTATATGTTTCAAACAAAATATAGCAAAATGAAAGAAGGGAAAATCTGAAACACTTAAGCGTATTAAACCTTAGAATAAGGGAGACTGGGTATTTATTAATTGTAGTGATTAATTGATTGATAGAGGCACAAAATTACACCAGCATAAGAAGTTGATGAAAAATGCAAACCTCAAGATACTAACTCATCAGTAAGCAAAAGAAAAGGAGATCTGAAGACACTACCAAATAGTCTTATCGAGAACTCATCAGTGAGCAATAAAAAGGTGACCACCGAATCTGTCTAACTCGTGAATGGACTTACCTTTTTGGATGATTGCAACTCATAATCTCCAGGAATGCTCCCACGCAAGTGCTCAGGGATTTCCAGCAAGTAGGCGTCTTTTCCAATTGTAACATAGCTAATCTGTAATAGGTCAAGTTAAATAGGATGGTCAAGAAACAGTTCAGATCAAGAACAAACAAACGAACAAAAAAAGATCCTCGGCAATTTCTTACTGAAGAATCTCCAAGTAGCCGTTGCTGTTCCTGAATATGTTTCAGTAAATTAGACTCTATCTGCTTAATCTTTTGATTAGCAGAATCATATTCCTTGTCGCCACCTTTATGAGGTACTATCCGTCCAGACTCATTTGCTTCAACCCAATCAAATGCACCTTTAAAATGATTAATTATGGGGTGGATATCTGGGCGACCGAGACCTGTGTCCAAAACATTCAGAAAAAGAAACCAAAAGCATTCTCCATACTTTGAAATAGACAATAATCAGAACACTAGAATGGGTAGTTTACCTGGAGTTAGTAAATGATGTAGAAGTTCAGAATCTACATTTTCTGATATCAGACTAAGCGAAGAACATGCCTGGTCCATCAATTCACACCCACGCAAGCCTGATATAAACTCTTTGAGCTGCTTCTTTGCTGCATCTTCATATAAAATGACTTTGTTTGCGTTTCTTCCATTTGCTTCACTGTAGTCAGTTGAAAGAAGCATAGGAGCTTAATAATGATTGATTTATTAATGAAAAAGCCAAGAAAAGGTGGAGCATTCTCAGATTTACCTGCTAGCAAATATTCGTGCAAGCAGTCGCTCCATGTCTGGAAGTCCAGAGACCGATTTGCGAAATTCAAGAGCAGCAGACTGGCTTGCACCCTGGAGAAAAGACAAGACTATCAGAAAGCAAGCATGAAGAATAAGAATGAGCAATGCACAAAATGCTCAAAGGTTAGCAGCAAAAGGATGTGGAATCAGAAACTTGCCCTTAACCCAGCTATAGCATTTTGGCGATCGATGATAGATTTCGCGTGATAAAGAGGTCTTGCCAGCCATGTTTTGAGCATTCTCTTTCCACATGCTGTTGCACAATGATTCAATTGTGCATATAGGGTCCTTCATAAACAGATTTAATATAAGTTAATAAAATATTAATGGATTTGACTGACTTACAAAAATATATTGAGCAGATGTATCACATACCCAGAAGAGTCTCCATTTTTGCTGTTTTCGAAAATCTCTAGGTTCTCAAGAGCAGCAGCATCAAGAATCATGTATGGTTTCTGAGAAACTTCTTGAAGATCGCAGAGAGGAAGTAGCTCAAACTTCGCAAATCTAAGCAATGTTTCATCAAGAAAAGCCTGCTTAAGGTAATAGAGAGAGCCTCCTAGTGCAGAAAGAGCAAGGCAACCATCTTCACCTTTGTCATGCAACTCCAGCAAAACATTTGGCAGGCCCACTGGTCTACTTTCTTTGACAGGACTAGTTGCATCTGAATCTGATTGCTTACCCATAAGTTTATAAAACGTTTGGAGTTCACAAACTGTTTTCTCAGAATCCCAAAATTCAATATGGGGGATTAATTCGTTGACCAACGGATTCCTTGCGTGCCTCAGCAATGCTTTCTCAGTTTCAGTACTAAGTATCTGAGAAGGTTTTATAATTTCTACTGGCCTTAGCTCAGATAACACGCAGCACAAAGAACTGCATTCTGCGTCATCTTCAAACTGGAAAAAGCAGAAAGTGCAGGCAAATTAGTATTAGTGGAGTTGATGAGCATGTATGGATGCTTCAATAAACCAGCTATTTCAATCAAATGACAAATCCAGCAACAGAACCAACAGTCTATTATAACCAATCAACCACACATTCTTAAAAGTTACCAGCCTAGGACCTTCCTACCAACTCCTTGCACGCTGGACCTTGTCAAAACTTGAGCAGTAGTTTTGCTTTAAAGGTGATGAGATTTTAACAAATAAGATCTAGTAATACACAGTACTAGTGCCGATGCAAAAATTTACTGTTTTGGTGATGTCAAAGCCAAGCAGGTAGATAGTTACACGCCTAATTATAATGAATCAAAATTAAAGGTATTTCAAAAGACATGGACAAGCAGCAATCAAAACTAAGCGTACCTGCCCAAGAATAACTCTGCTAGTAGCAACATCTACTAGACATACACCAATAGATCGCCTAAAATTTTGGCCTTCTAAACTGGAAAAGCTTTCAGCAACTGCCATAAGATAAGATGCATCCGGATTTGCTGATTGCAACTCTCCCTCGGTTAAAGTTCCCTTTGTGACAACAGCACAAATTTCACGATTCACAACCTGGAAAGAGAGAAGATTAATAACTTTTAAGAACTCGTGTAACTATAGAAACATAATTTCTATTTGGAGGCTGTTTCAACACAAATGTGAACGGCAGAACAGTGAAAATTCAATAGCTAGCAACAAGTACCACAAGCCTATAACAACAAAAGACCAGCTGCCAGTCAAGAATTTTTTAAAATTCTTTGGTTCAGTCCCAAAAAAGCAAGAAGCTCCACGTCCTATGCTAGACAACTTTGAATAGTTCATTTGTCTGTGAATATGTCAACTCTAAGCTGCTCCCTTTATTATGTCTGGAGTCCCAAAATATCTTCCTAATTCTGAGAAGCAATCACATCTGTGTCCAATGACCTATCAACACATTTAGTGGAAGCTCTGTTCTGCTTACAGTCGGCTCTAATGCTTGAGGCACCCAAGCCAAGATCTAATGCTCATTCTTATCTTTGAGAAGGTAAGATATGAAAGTCTCAACCAAACAGTGCATCCTTGTCTTTATTAGAAGACATAAAACAGGGTTGGTACACATTCAAAAGCTGGAAATAACATTAAGAAATCCTAAGCAATATAAACCAACCTTGTCTTTAGAGCCTTTTTCTTTACGACGTGCCAATTGTTCAGGTGTTTCTGTTTGCTCAACAACAACAACTCTGTAACCCTGCTTTGACACAGAAGCTCAGGTAAAACAAAATACTCAGGAACAAAAGGTGCTAATATTAAAATCAAATGTTAAGCTGGGGCTGCGAGTGAAATGAAGGATAGCAAACCTTTCCAGCTAATTTCTCCACATTCACCGAGAAGTTCTTCTCTGGAAAACCACAATGAGGCTGTTCTCCCTAAGCAACCAAGAACAACAAAATATTGACTTTTAGTAAAAGCTCAATACTGTAAACAAGATTGCCAAACAACTAGTCCAAATGTTTGAACCAACACTTTGCGTCTTCCTTACTGCCGGACCCTTAAAGAAAGATTTCTATAACTAGCAACCGAAAGAAATGAAACGGTTCTTTGTTTTGTGCTTAAAGCGGTGCAATACCTTCATGTACTGCAGATCTAGCTCTTTGGCTCCAATATGTGCATCCATTTCGAAAAGTTCATAAAATTTTCCCATCTGCACGTAAAATGGCCTTTTATTACAGAGCAGAGAACCTGCATCTCAACAGGACTTGCAGGGTTTTTGAGCTTCCGATATACCTTAAAAAATAAAACCTTGTCCATGTGCTTTGACTTAAACTCCCACCATTGTCTCTGCAAATATTTATGTTTGAGATTCAAAACAAAATATTTCCAACACATCCAAATTCTCATCATTTAAGTGCTAATACCTGGCCACCGGATAAGCTCTTGATAAAATCAGGCGGCAAATACAGAGTACGTGGGTCATAACCATAGTCTCCAGGGCATCGGCGTTTTCCATCCCTACGTTGCCTGTTTCAGGACTTATTCAGTAGATAATAGAAGAAAGACACATTCTATTAAAACAGAAATAGAGATGTGGGCACACGAATCAACATGTGGCTTTATATACTTGCAACTAACTTTTAGTTCTCTGTTGAAATAAATGACCAGCTATGTCAGTCTTTCCTTGATCATTTTTGGTAGCTAACTCTGTTGAAATAAATGACCACCTATGTCAGTCTTTCCTTGATCATTTTTGGTAGCTAACTGATTAGCAGGACATTTCGGTGGTACTAACAACTACACATAAGTCCAAGGGCACCGATCAGTAAGTCATAAAATCAACCAAGCGTACTCAGGTACTGACAGAAACACGGTCATTCTGGCCAGCAGATTAAGACTGGTAAATAAATGTGATCTAGTTGGCATGTTTGATGTTTCATAAGACTTACGCTCCAAGAAATGGAAGCTTCAATGCTTCACGCCTGCCAAACCTTTCCGGTGCATCCTTCATCAAAGTCATCTCTAAGCCAATAGATGGCTCACTTGCAGCTAAACATGCTAAAACATATCAAAAATGATCCAGAATCAGATGCATACATTGGTATTATTTTGGTCACAAAATTTGTATCAAGAAAAATACAATTGTGGCATAGATAGCAAAAGATTGCCGCGTGCTAGTTACTGAATTTTTTCCTGTAAATCCAAGGATACCAGGCAAGCGAAAATCACAATAAAATTGATCCGAGTCATTCTTATTGTTAGAATCTCCAAATCCAATCCAAAAACTGAGTTGGTAAAATTCTAATACTAACAAATAAGCCCGCCACAGTTGCACCAATCAAGCGTGGTAATCTCAACAATATAACCTTCTAACAGAAAAGTTACCACCAACCATAGTATTATACAAGCAGAGTAACGAACCAAACGGCAAAAGCATGGCAGGAAAAAACACATACCCAGTAGAACAGAAGTTAAAAACTTAAACAGCACAGAAAAAAGATAAAGAACAAGAACCCCAATTACTGACTTTGCTTGTTCTTCAAAGGCTCGAGAACTGGAGCCTTGCCACCATCTTTATCAGCATCTTCAACACATTTGCTCTTCTTACCCGGACTCAACCTATTCCCTCCTCCGATGGCCTTCCTCTTTCTCGATTCATCCTTCCCGCCTTTCTTACCTCTCTTCCCAACACCTTCCTCTTCCTCCTCTTCGTCTTCCAATTCTAATTCCGCATCCTCATCCTCATCCTCACTAACAACTTTTCCAACATTCGCACCCCAGCTCTCGTCACTCAAATCCTCACCACTGCTAGAGCACTTCTCCATGGCGACATCCTTCACCTCTGCATCCTCAACAACCGCTTCACTAAACCCCAAACAACCCTTCCTAAGCCGCTTCAACCTCACCGGCTTCTCCTCCTCAACCCACTCCACCTTCTCCTTCGCCAACTCCAGCTCCTCCTCCTCCCCATCATCGTACTCCACCAAATGACAACCCTTTCTGGAGTCGTACTTCCTAACGCGCCCCTCGTACCAGGCCTTGTCCATTGGCCAGAATACCTTAACCCGCTTTCCCACCACATCGTCCCCAAACCCGCAGCCCCCAACCACGAGGAGTGGCTTCTTCGGGAGTGGCGTCACCGGCGACGGGGTCAGCGGGCTAGGGCTCAGGCTCGGGCTCCTCCGCTGCTGCTTCTTAGGATTAGGGTTAGGGGTTTTGTCGCGCGTGGTTGGAGACAGAGTTGGAGAGTCGGATGGCCGCTTGTTGAAGAAGGAAGTGATCTGGCGCTGCTGGTTCACCAGAGGCGACCGGCCGTTGGCGGTGATTTTACGAGGAGTGGGGCCCATTCCTCAGGGCCTAAGGAGAAAGGGAACAGAGGAGGAGGACGACGGGTGATTTAGGCTTTTATCTGTTTTGCCGCGGTGAAAAAGTGGAAGTGGGCCGGGAATTAAAGGGGGAGGAGGAGCTGGTGGCGGGAATTATGTCGCCGAGAGGTGGAACTTGGCGGGAAGTTTGGGGCTCGAGGAGACCAAAGTCGAAACGACGGTTTATTTTTTTCCCGCTACGTCTCATGTTTCGTGGGCTTCATTTTTTGGGCTCAACGGGCTTAGGGTTTGTCGTTTTTTTTTCGAAACTGTTTCATTTGCTCACACCATAACAGACCTGTTTTTACAGACCATAACTAACTTAATTTCACTTTTTTTATATTTTTTTTCCTTACAAAAAGCGTGGAGTGGTGATAAGTGGATCAATGGGCGTGATTTTGATGGGACAGAGTGGAGAACACCTCCGGAGGGATATGTTTGTCCGCAGGTGCAATGTGTCGGGGCATTTTATTCAGCATTGTCCAACTAATGGTGATCCCAAGTATGATTTCAAGAGGGTGAAGATTCCGAGGGGTATACCCAGGTATCCTGATGGTTCCTATAAGCTTCCCAGTGGAGAGACTGCAGTGCTTAAACCCGACGAGGCCGCGTTTGAAAGAGAGATGGAAGGGCTGTCTTCCTCCTCTCATTCCCCCTCGGTTCGGAGCGCTCCTCCCGAGCTGCATTGCCCATTGTGTAAGCAGGTAATGATGCGGCGCTGACCGGTAGATGCCGCTTTCGTAGCTTCTGTGACAAGTGCATCAGGGATCACCTGGTTAACTTCAAGTTGAAGTGTGTGTGCGAAGAGTCCAATGTGCTCGCTGGAATAAGATGACCCTGAGGGATGCTATTAAGCGCATTTTGGAGACTGGTTCTTGTAGCAGCAGCACTTCTACAAGTGTGCCTTGAGTCCAAGAGATAGATTCAGCAAATCTGAATGTGTTTTCCCCTGAGCAGTCTGCTGCGTCATCAATGGGAAGAAAGAGGGAGTCAACCGCAGGAGGGGTCTTCAATGCCAAGAGCCCGAGGAGGAGCGCAGGAGCAGCAACTGATGTATCTGAAGCCTTTCAACGCGAGACTGCTGATATGAAGGTGCAACCACTTAGCAGAAATATGGCATCAATACAACAGAAAAAAATCCAGTGAGACAGAAAAGAGGAGAACGAAGAAAACATCTCAACAACAAGAAGTTGGTAGATACACGTTGCACACAGGCTCCAACCCCTTCGAACCTTACTGGAATCGGATGCAAGGATATGTGGATCCTCATGGGATGAACTCCTTGTTCGGGTTGGTGTATCCCTACGATCAAGGTTACATGGTGCCTACTCAGGGCTCTTACATAAAGCCTCCTCGGGGCTCTATCCTATTTTCCAGACAGTCTCTAGTATTTCACCTTGGTTTAGCTTAGCACCGGTGATATAATTCATTCTTTTGTTTGGGGGCCTTCCTGCTACTTGGAAATGGCCAATTAATTTGTATTAATTTGAGTTTTTCAATGAAATTAATATCTTCCCTGGATGATTCATACGAGTGTCTATCCGTGACACTCGTACGAATAATTTATTTAAAATCAATCGTTCCTACTCGAGAGTAGTACTATCGCCATATTGGACGCCTTAAAAAGATATTTATCTTCGCTTAGATAGAACATAAGAAACTTGCAAAATAGGACTTAAATCCGTGCCGAACAATCTTGTATGTCATTATCTTGGCTAGTTCTTAGATTTAGAACAGAGAGTACCAATACAATACATTGTTCACACGACAGCTCAAGAATCGATGAAACGGATGTCGAACGAATGAGGATGTATCTGCCAGACATTAAGTGCTGCATATTCCTCCAAACATTCTTTCAGTTGAGCTTCACTGTAACCCTGTTAAATCGGACAATATATCAGACACCATATAATATACAGGAAAGAACGATCATAACTCCAAGGGCCAATACTTGTGCTTTCTCGTGGCTTATACAAGTTACAGTGAAGAGATAGAACTTAAAAGTATTCGCACCGACCACA
>SOPF01026160.1:0-40048 GCA_012979155.1 Hypericum perforatum
GCTGCCAAAAAATGGGAAACATCTCAAAGAGGAATGAGATGCCATTATTTGGAATGTTAGAGATTGAGCTCTTTGACGTTTAGGGATTAGACTTCATGGGTCCTTTCGTGACATCATATGGCAACAAGTATATCTTGGTAGGAGTAGACTACATTTCAAAATGGGTAGAAGCTTTGGCATCACCAACAAATGATGCTAGAGTAGTTATCCAATTTCTTAAGAAGCTCTTCTCGAGATTTGGAGTGCCATGAGCGATAATCAATGATGGTGGGTCACATTTCTGCAACAAGCAAGTTGAAGTCCTGCTAAAGAGATATGGGGTAACATACAAGGTGGCAACACCTTATCACCCCCAAACTAGTAGATAGGTTGAGCTTTCCAATCGAGAGCTCAAGAAAATCTTGGAAAAGACAGCCAGAATAGTAAGGAAGGATTGGTCGAACAAACTCGATGATGCCTTATGGGCTTATTGCACGATATTTAGGATACCTATAGGAATGTTGCCATATAGGCTTGTTTATGGCAAAGCATGCCATCTTCCAGTAGAGCTTGAGCATCATGCATTTTGGGCCATTAAAACTCTTAATTATGATTACAACAAGGCTGAAAAGCACAGAATCCTCCAACTTGAAGAGTTGGATAAAATGTGAGACTTGGCATTCAAAAGCTCAAGGCTTTACAAGGAAAAGACCAAAAGAAGACATGATGCACATATTATCAAGAAAGATTTTAAGGAGGGGCAGCATGTTCTTCTCTATAACTTGCAACTAAGACTCTTCCTGGGGAAGCTCATATCCACGTGGAGCAGCCCATACCAAATTGTTAAAGTGTTCCTTTTTGGAGCACTTGATTTGAAAAATAGCGACGGGATAATCTTTCGAGTCAACAGCCAACGATGCAAAATCTACATTGAAGGGGGAATATTAATCGAGATACGGAGGTACAATCGATTAATATGCCATCTAGTGCGTGAACAAAAAGAATAGAGTAAGGCTCTTTTACCTGTAGAGAATAAAGAACAGGATGTTTTGCTCTAAGTATATTCATTTAGTTAGTGTTTTAGTTTTTAGGAAGATCCCAATTGACATATGTCTTATCATTCTCCATCGAGCACAAGAGACCTTGAGAATTGAGAGACGAGAAGAAAATTTCTTGAGACACTCTAAAGGAACATCAAAGAGTGCCTACAAGAGAAAGATAAAGGGATTTGAATTTTGTCGAAGGTGCAGAAAATTAGAACATGATAAAAACTGTAGAAAGAATAGCACTAACTCACAAAATGAGTGTACCGTGCTACTACATTGCGATCCTATTAGGCTTAAAGCTGAAAAGATTGGACGAAGAGGTAGTTCGTCATGGTATGCCATTCGTAAGTTGTGTGACTTGCAAAAGTCAAAGTCACACCTTTGACCCATGCTGATAGGGCATCTAGTTTTCATGCTTTCCAAGAATGCAACGTAAATAAAAGCCAAAAAAATTAGATTAGCATGTTTGTTTGTTTTGTGTGATCTTTTAGTTAGTGTTTATATATGTAGTATGTCATTTTTGAGGTTTGTACATATCTGGCGCATGCCAAGGGACATGGCGCACACCATGTCATGTGTGTAGGAGAGAACTGGCGCACGCTAATATGGCTGGCGTATGCCAGGTTGTGCAAAAAAGAGAAAGTTGATGCATGCCAACAGAATTGGCATATGCCAAGTCAGGCGAATTTGAATTTAAAACCATCGGGAGTGCGCCAATTTTTTCACATAAAAACAAAACCCATTCTTCCCTTAGCCCCAAAACCAACAATCTTGACAAAACCAACATCACCCAACCTTCCAACCATAAAATCTAACACCTGAAACACAATCTATGATGGCAGATGCTGGAGGATCAAGCCGACCACATCGCACTTGTGCATCTAAGCGTGCATGAACTCCCACACCTTCATCATCAGATTCCTCTTCTTCAAATTCATCTAAAGCAAATTTGATTGACATTCGAGGCCGCTGCGATGCTCCCTTTGCAATCTATGAAGATTGGGAGGGAGAGAGGTATCAACTTTTATCAGATCTCCCTACTTTTAGTCACTTTAGGGTAGAATGGACTGACATGCAAAGAACATGAGTTGATATTGAATTGAAAGCTGCTTTAGAGAAGTGGGGATGGCATTACTTTGCTGATACAAGCATCATGGCTAGGCATGAGATCTCTTTAGACTTTTACTATACATTGTAGATTGCCTCAGATAGGGAATCATTTACTATACGTGTATTTAGTAGAGAATTGAGCATGGATGTTATCAGTTTAATGCTGTATTAGAGCTTTAGCTTGGGGGCGGACCATTAGATTTTCCTACTGATAATGTCCATCTAGCGTGGCGGGAGATTACTAGTTTTGATAGGTATGAGTCAGGGAAGGTGCCTAGTGCTCTTATCCGGGAGCCATATCTGGGCATCTTCCACCGATTCATGACCTTGACATTTAGTGGACATTTTGAGGAGTCCAAGGTGTTTAGGTCACAGTTGTATGCTATTGACTATCTTTGCCATGATCGTCCTCTTTCCACTTTTGCTCTGGTCATGGACTATTTTGCACGCTCTATAGTTGATAGACCTAGGTAGCTGTATTTGGGTCATATTATCTCTTGCATTGCTCGTAACTTTTTCCCTAGGAAGTTTGCAGCTTTTCAGGGGACTATCAGAGAGCCAGTATGGCTCAACATTCAGAAGCTAAGCTACTGCAAGTTGATCAAGAGGATGATAAGAGATGGAGAAGAGATTGTCGAGTACAAGCTGTGGGTAGAGAGAAAGGCAGTTCAGGACCACCTTGGGGCACCAGGAAGGGTGCCAGGATAGAGAAGGGAGTAGTAAGAGCAGCAGGAGCCCAACCATCATGATGAGACTAGACTGAGTCATCGGGCTCCTGACACATAAGGAGATATGGACTATTTACGAGACCAATTGGCTACGATGCAAGTACATCTATGTGATCATGGAGAGCAGTTCCATGGATAGGGTATGCAACTACAGGACTACGCAGTTAGCAATGTAACCGAATAGGACCGCCAATACAACTACAATGCTTGCTTAGAGGCTGAGCTTAGAGCTCAGAGAGAGGAGCAGAGAGCATTCTATGTGAAACACAGAGCTCACATGGCATTCCAGCAAGAGCATTACGAGCAGCAGTGAGCGCACACTGAGTGGATGCGTACTTGGGTGGAGAACTTTGGTAGTGGCTTCGTATTCCCACCACCACCTCCTCCAACTTCTGATGATTGATAGGGAGCTCTTCTTTACGTTTTACTTTTTTATTTTCCTTGTGTATTTGTTTTGTTTGTTTACTTTTATGTATTTTGACTCTGTTTTTATTTGTGTACTTGTAACTCATTTAATGATTGTGTTATGCTACTACAAGGTGATCTTATTAGGCTTAAAGCCAAAAAGGTCACAAGAAGGTAGTCTACATAACAAGTCATTAGTGAGTTAATGTATTGCATGTTTATTTATGTCTACCTATGTTTTGTTTAGGTGTTTATTAGTATCTTAGAGACCTTGAGGAAAATGTTTCTTTTAGGTTGTTTAGTATGTTAGCATGTTAGGTTGTTTTGTTTAGGTATAGACTTGGCATGAATTTTTCAAAAATTTGACCCCCCTAAAAATTTTCAACTTGTGTTAGAATTTTATCATTTTCTTAGTTAGAAATTTAATTCGTGCATAAAGCCTAAGAATTGGTAGAAATCTTGCACTCTGTTGTTTAGATTAGTGGTTTCACTATATAGACTAGACTAGAGGGTTGATGAGTGAACCTTGTGAGTATTTGAGCCAAAGGAAGAAACATTTGTCTCTATATTTTTCATGAGGTGCATACTAAGTCAGTTGATCGAGGTATCCTACTATTATTGCAGTCTAGGTTGCGTGAAAGTTAGTGAAAGGATGAGGGCATTCTTTGACATTGAGCCTAGAGCTTTAGAGACAAAATCCCTTATATATCCGTTATTTAAACCCGTTGAGCCTAGCCTTTTCTTGATCTTAGATTAGGAAGCTGACTATAAACCTTATATCATCCATCTTCCTTACCTTTGATCATCTAATTCGAGGACTTATAGGTTTGCATGTGTATTGGGTTTAGTTAGTAGCTTGGGTTTCATTTGGATTATATTTATTGGGATGTGGTAGTATGGTCGTGTTAGAAGCCAAGTTTTTGCCTAAACGTGCTATGTATGTTGTTGTAAAAAAAGAGAGAAAAAGAAGCAAAAAAGAATGTGTATTTGAATAAGGCATGTTTTCTAGGTAAGACTTGGGCTTCTCGGTCTTAGGACATTGAGATACTTGGGGAGTGTGTTTATTTATGTTATATATGTGAGGATGTTTAGATTAGATAAGTTATTAGTTGCATTAGTGACATGTTCTCGGATTGGGTAGTTTAGCCACTATTCACATATTTTACCTTACCTTTACCTTAAGCCCCATTACAACCTAATAAAAAGACCCCTCAATCATTAGCAACCATTGCAACTTTTAGATAACGCTAAGTAGGATGTAGGATGTTTTGAGTATATTGACCTATATGCAAGTGATAGGAAGTTGACCATACAGATTATATGAGTGAAACACTTTTCTATCCTCGTAAGGTCAACCTTCTAGTGTCTTTTACATAGAGTTAACACTTGTTTAAATAATTAAGTGTTGAGGTGCCTATTAGTTCGTTGTGCTTTGTGTTATGGATTGATGAACTAACTTAGATTATGATTTGATTGTGATGCGAGCTAATGTTTTTGAGGGAAGTTAAGTGTTGATCCATTCATGTGATGTCTTTACCTTGGTATGTGTTTGTTTGTTCTTATTTGATTTTTGTTAAGGTTGTCCACATTTTGAGTTTTTGCTTGGGGACAAGCAAAGATTCAAGTGTAGGGTGTGATAAGTGTCATTTTAGTAGATCGTTCTTAGTGTTTTAGGTTGATTTAGTTGTGTCTTAGTTTTCATAGTGTTAGTTTTTGTTCATTGTGTGTTTATGTTGAGTTTATTGTTTTTCATTGAGTTTTCTTGTTTTTAGGAGATTATTCGAGGAGAAGTGGAGGATAATTGAGCGGACATGCAAAGCCAAGGATGAAAAGGAGGATACAAAGCCAAGGAATGCAAGGCATGGTCATCTGGCGCATGCTAAGCCTATATGGCACATGCCAAGAAGCTGTTACTTAGATGACCATTCACTCAGATGACCGATTGCACTGGAGGATGGAAATCGCGAAGACCTGGCGTATGCCAAGGGAAGCTGGCGTATGCCAGACTAGTCGAGTAAAAGCAAAATATTCTGAGTGTTGGACAAACAATTTGGGAAAATATCTTAAGTCGGCTTAGAGCTTCCAGGAAGGGTGGGGGACAAGTTGGCTGACATTTTAAGATATTTAAGCTTAGATATTTTATTTAGCTAAGTTAGATTAGATATTTTGTAAACTATTCCATTAGTTAGTAAGTATTTAAGGCTTTTTGCCTTTGGTTTGTAAAGAGAGACACAAGACATAACACAACTTTATATTAGATAGTAAATATAAGTGTTTTCTCTGTGAAGAACGTGGACTTGAAGAGAGGGAGCTTAGAGTCTTGATAAGTCTCCCTCCTTTCTACTTTTGTTTATGTTTATGCTTATGATGTTAAATAATAGTATGTGTGAGTAGTTATATGAGTTTGGTGCCTTGTTACCTTTGATGTAGCCACTGTATGGAGGTGTGTATGTTCATGTATGTGTTCTTATCAATGTGCTTGATCCTATTGCTTAGACTTGCTTGATCACCAAGCCTTAGTAGCTAGTCAAAACTTGAGACCAATAGGAGATAGAATTGATGGATAGGTTGGTTTGATGATGAGTACTCTTGCTAGGAGAGAAATCTCCTTAATGACCTACTGATTATCCTTGGAGTGGAGCATATAGTTGGTTTTTCACTAGCTCAGATGGTTGGTGGTGTCGAAAGAACATATTTAACCATTCTAAGTCTAGTTTAGGAACAACTTTGGCTAATCTTGTGCGAAAGTGAGGATTAGTTGCCTTAGATTCACTCAGACAAAATCACATACACTAAAAACCATCTAAATCTTATGCTTATGTTGCTGGTTTAAGTACCTTGCTCATTTTGAGTGTTTGAGTTGTTAAAATTCTGTTTTATAATATATCTATCTTTGTGTTAGAACTTGTTAGCTTTATATTTGTGCTATATGTCTGCTAATAACTTGGCGTATACTAGCCATAGTTGGCGCACGCCAGATATGTTTGTTCAAGAGCTATTAGCTCGTGCCTTCTGTAGTTGGCTCGTGCCAGAGTTCAAGTTAGTGAAAAGTTGAAAAGTTGGCGCATGCCACCCTTAGTTGGCGTACGCCAAAATATATGAACAGTGACTAGTCATCTGATTTTAGGTAGATTTGAAGTAGAGTCGAACTTTTACAGATGGCTCCCGCGAAGCGATCAACATTTCACCAAGTCTTTTCTTCACAGCCTCAAGTATTGCTTGCATGTCCTTGGCATAGATAAGAGCACTTGTGATTGCTCGGATAGGTCGAGGTACGCTAGAAATATCAACCAAATGGTTAGGAGGCTTTGTGTACACCAATGCAAAAGGAGACTTCCCTGTGGACCTGTGGATAGCACCATTATAAGCAAACTCTGTAATTGGCAAGGCAAGATCCCATTGCCTTAGTCTCTCATGGCACAAGCTGCGAAGAAGGTTGCAAAGAGTGCGGTTGGTGGCTTTTGTCTGGCCATCTGTCTGAGGGTGCGCGGTGGTGCTAAATTAGAGCGTGGCATCAAACATCCTCTAAAGCATCTTCCAAAAGATGGCAATAAACTTCTTGTCTTGGTCAGAAACTATTTTCTTTGGCACTCCATGCAAATATACCACCTCACGAAAGAAATGCCTTGCCACCGCGGATGGATCATTGGTCTTCTTGCATGGCACAAAGTGAGCCATCTTGGACAACCTGTCCACAATGACAAAAATAGAATCTACCCCTCCAGGAGTGCAGGGTAAGCCAAGGATAAAATCCATGCCGAGGTCTTCCCATATGGCATTTGGAATCGGCAATGGCATGTACAATCCAGCATTGTTGACACCTCCTTTTGTTTCTTGGCACACGCGGCAGTATTGCACAAATTTTGCAATATCCTTGTACATCTTTGGCCAATGGAAGCATTCTTGCAAGGATGACAAAGTCTTGTCACGTCCTTGATGGGCTGCCAAACCTCCAGCATGCATCTCTTGCATCAATTGATCACGAAGGGACAACTTTGGCATACAAAGTTGATTTCCCTCTTGGCACTTCATCCAAACATCACCAAAATCTTCAGCCCCTTTATACATGTCTCGGACACAATCAAAGGTCGTGATCACACCTCTCAATTCAGTAAGAAATGCAAGTCTCCTACTTGGGGCATCCGCAACAACATTCTGAGTGCCACTCTTGTGTGAGATCTTGAATAGAAATTTTTGCAAATAGATGCACCAACGAGCATGTATAGGATTGCTAAGCCTAGATTGATCATGCAAAAACTTTAAGGCCTTATGATCCGAGTAGAGGACAAATTCTTTACCAACAAGGTAATGTTTCCATGTCTTGAGAGCACGAAACACTGCATAGAACTCCTTCTCGTATGTGGTCCATTTGAGTCTTGCCTTACTCAACTTCTTGCTAAAATATGCCACTGGCCTCTTTTCTTGCGAAAGAACCACTCTAATGCCAAGCCCGGATGCATTTACTTCAACTTCAAAAAGCTTGGCAAAGTCAGGAAGTGCAAGAATGGGTGTAGAGCTCAGCCTGTCCTTCAGAGTCTGAAAGGCACGTTCAACTTCTTCTCCCCACTCAATGGGCATTTGCTTCTTCAACAAGGTAGTGAGGGGAGCAGCGATTACACTAAAATCATGTATGAACCTATGGTAAAAAGAGGCCAAACCAAGGAAACTCCGAGTTTGGCTTACATTTAAAGGTGCGGGCTAGGATCAAATTGCCTCAATCTTGGCTTGGTCGACGTGAATTCCATCTCTTCCCACTAAGAATCTAAGAAACAAGAGTCTGTTCTTCTAGAAGCTACACTTCTTGAGGTTCACATATAATTGATCGGCTCGTAAGGTTGAGAACACTTCCTTCAAATGTACCACGTGATCAACTTTGGTCTTGCTATACACCAAGATGTCATCGAAGTACACCACTATGTATTTGTCCAAGAAAGGCTTAAACACTTGATGCATCAATCTCATGAAGGTGCTCGGGGCATTTGTGAGACCAAATGGCATCATGAGCCATTCGTACAAGCCATCTCATGTTTTAAACGCAGTCTTCCATTCATCACCTAGCCGAATTCTAATATGGTGGTATCTGCTTTGTAGGTCAATCTTTGAGAAGATTGTTGCACCACTCAAGTTGTCTAGCATGTCATCGAGGCATGGGATGGGAAATCTATACCCAATTGTGATCTTGTTGATTGCCCTACTATCGATGCACATCCTCCAAGTGCCATCCTTCTTAGGCACGAGCAAAGCTAGCACACCACAAGGACTAAGGCTCTCTTGCACGTAGCCTTTGTCCAACAACTCTTAAATTTGCTCTCGGAGAATTTGATTTTCCTTCGGACTCATCTTGTAGTGTGGTAAGTTAGAAAGAGTTACACCGGGTATAAGGTTGATTTGGTGCTGAATGTCACGTAGGGGTGGTAGCCTCTTTTGCAAGCTTTCGTCCACGAGCTCAAGAAAGAGCTCAAACAGCTCCAATACCTCTCCAAGAAGGGACTCCATGCCTTGATCACCTTCTGATGGTGGATTTGTCATGATAAGCACATGAAAACAACCTAGCTCATTGGATAAATTCACTAACTTTTGTGAAGAAGTCACTATTAATACAAGCTGCATAGCACTGTTTGATTGACTTTTCATTTGTTTAGGCTTCTTTGGCAACAAGGTAAATTTTTCTCCCTCTTTCTGAGCTCATAAGTGTTCTCTTCACCATGGTGTACAACCTTGTTGTCAAATTCCCATGGTCGGCCTAGGAGAATGTTGCACTTCCCAATTGTGATTAGGATGGTGCATCTAGAGCTGACCTTGATCCTGCCTCCAGATCTAACCCATCCTATAGAGTAAGGAGTGGGGTGCGGGCTGGTCTTCAAGCTAAGTTTCTCCACTATCTTGCGGCTCATAAAATTTTCTTGGCTGCCACCATCTATAATCATCTCTTAAACTTCTTTCCCAACATGATAACTTATGCAAAACAAGTTATTATGTTGAGAGTCATCTTTCTTGGTTGCGGTCAGTGCCACCTTCTGGATGACACCACAATACTCATCTCTATTAGATGTCTCCTCATCATCTCTTTCATCCATGGGTGCACACAAGTATGCCTCTTCTTCCTCCTCTTTCGAGCCCTCAATCTCACAAAGTTGAGTGAACTTATATTTGGGACAATCACTAGACTTGTGCCCCATTTCATCACACTTAAAGCATCGAATGGCTGAAGTAGTGGCTAGCTCTTTCCCCTTTCTTTGTGCAAGCATAGGGACAGGCTTGCTTAGAGGGGCCTTAGGTTTGGTTGCTTGGGATGCACTCCTCTCTGCACCTCCGCTTGCCAAAGTGGACATCTGGCCAGGCCCCAAAAAGCTAGATGAGATGGGTTTCTTCTTCTTCTTCAAGACACTACCAATTTTTCTTGCCTTCGCACAAACATCATTGAAGAACAAAAACATGTCAAATTTCAGCCTGCTCTTGATCTCGTAATGGAGGCCATCAACATAATGTGAGATTATCTGATCTTTATTGTCCTCAACATCATTTCGTGCAGCCAACCTCATGAATTCAGAGGTGTAATCATCTAAAGTGTGGTTACCTTACGTGTACGACAAGAATTATGAATACAACGGTTGTTGATAATCCACCGAGAGGAAACATTCATATAAGGCTTGATCCATGCTTGGCCAGTCACGAATAGGATATTCTCCTTTCCTCCTTCGTGCCTCTAGCTCCTTCCCCCACCATACAGCCGCATCTGACTCAAGTTCAAAGGCTACGTAATTCACCTTTAGATCTTCAGAAAGATCCATGCAGTCAAAGTACTTCTCCACCGAGTCCATCCAATTGACAAATCCCTCCATGTCTATATCACCATGGAATTTCTCTATATTCATTTTGAATGGACGATCTGCGCTCCTATAATGATCTTCCCCACGTTCATTCTCCACATGCACTTCTCTCCTAGGCACACGGCCCAAATCACCACGTCCACCATCTCCTCTACCATGCCTCTTGCTTCACAAACTGCTCTACCTCCTCCTCTTGTGTAGAGTGTTGCATCTGAATCACCATCATACTCCACTTCTGGATCAATGCGTGCCTCAGTTGGAGGGGGATGCATTGCAAGGTTTGCAAGTTGAGCACGGATGTCCAAAATGGTAGCTTCAAGGTTGGTGAACCTTTGGTTCATGTCTTGTCATGGAGGGTCATTTTATTTGGCCACGAGCTCGGAATTTTGGTAGTGCTAGGTAGATAAATTGGGACACGAATCAGGAGATCACATAGTCCTGTGGTTCGACTCGTAGATGGGTTTACTCGTAGCTCACTAGGTGATAACATTTAACACTCTTGATCAATATAGGAATTGATCTGATCATAGTCTTGCTCTGATACCACTTGCTGTAACACAATGGAAGCTAATTAAACTAAGGTTTAGTTTGGTTGTTTCGAACGAACTAAGGTCACCAAGATAACACCCTTCCACTTGAATCTTCCAAAACAAGAAGGAAGGTTTGCTTGAAATTCAAGCAGCCAACCTATGGCCAAGGTCAATCTCTCAAACACATATGCACGCAGCGTTCAAATAACTTCACTTGTGATAATTTGGATTCAAATTCATTCTGTCCATTATTTCCTTTCCGAGTGATACAAATAGAGGCGTGAATTAGGGCGGACTTAGGGCAGCATTTAATTCACGCATACACTTTGAACTCTAGCCGTTCATCCAGCTTTAACCTCTCATGATTTGGCATTTATTGCCTTATTACATTCACAAAATTAAAGGAAAGGCTAGAGAATCATAAAGTGTTCAGTTGGACAGTCCAAAAACAAATAAAGACAATATTAAAAGAACTTTGTAGCTCGTATTCCATGCACACCATGCACGTAGGGAAAAAGTTGGTCATGATGAGCTTGCAATTTGGAGACGTCCTACGGCATATTATATCGTGAAAAAAAAATATTTTTTAGAATTAAGTAGTTTGCACTAGCATGATAAAATTATTTTTTTTGATATATTCAAATAATTTAAACTAATATGATAAAATGGTTGTTATGGTTTGTTCTATTAGAATAAAATGGATTGCACTTATATGATAAAATAATTTATTCTAGCTTATTCAAATGATTTAACTATTATAAAAATTTGTTCTATTATGATCAAATAATTTGCATTCGTGAGATAAAATATTTTGTTCTAGCGCGTTCGAAGATTTTTATACTGTTATAATAAAATAGTTATTTTGTCAAGATAAAAATATTAATTCTGGTATGATCAAATAATTTGCACTATTAATTTTTTTAAGTATTTTGATTAAATGCATATCAGATCTACAAGGCCTTTGTGGTGTCATCACCAATTCAAAGTTTGAAATTTCCTACAGCAGCGGATTGAGTTCGTTCATACCGAAATTCTTGCAAAGGCGTACGTACAACATTAAGCAACAACGATAATATACTTTATTGCTTTGATAGTACGAATTTTTCAACCAATTGAAATACAAAGGCGAACAACATTTCTTAAAGATAAAAGAGAATGACATGCCTAATGACACTCGATAAATAAATTCAGATGATATGGATAATTTGCCTATTTCAGGGAAAGGCTTCAATGACCGAATCAGAAGTTGGAATTTTGATGATGTTGTAGCGTGAGAATCCTGATCGTTGAAGCAGCTTTTTCCACTCCCCTTCCGTCCTTTCCTGGGCGCTATGGTTCACCAACATTAGTAAGTCAGTTGCCACTATTGTGTGGTCAAATGGATCGTCCCCGTATGGATCTAGCACCATTCCAATTAGAATGAGCTTCCCTGTCTCCTCAGGTATAGCCTTGCGGCAGGTTGTGAGGATATTGACGCAGCTGTCGTCATCCCAGTTGTGCAGCACCGACTAAAGAAACATGATGTTACTATAATTAAAATATAAATTTTCAAGTGACTAACATATCATAGTTCAGTGTTGATTCGAATAACATAAAAAATTGTAATGGGTTTCCATATTTCAATGTGTTGTGAGCCAACAATGAAAGAATTGATGAAATTTTAGAGAACAGTCATCAAGGTTCAATTTTCGATGTGGAAATTTTTTTTAAAAGGTATTACTATTTACGGCATTTTGTCAAAATGGTATTTGAGAAAAACTAATGTCCACTTGGTAAACCATAATTTTTCCTATTTCTTGGAAGTGAAAAATAGAAATTTATCTTGTTTTATGGAAAAAGGGAAATTTATTCGATTGATCTCACGCGAGATATTTTCCCATTTCTTGACAAAAAAAAGATAAATAATTTCAACGTCAAAATTGATTTTCAAAAAAATTCTAAATTTGTGTAAATTATAAAATTATCTTTTTCAAAATATATTATAATAGCAAAAAATCAATTTTTTAATCAAAAATTATGGTTAGTTGAAATTTTCATTGTGAACATGTATGAAAATAAAATTGTGTAGAACTATTAGTAGAAAAATAATACTAGAAAAATGAAATTTTGTCAATTGCAAAGAGGTAGGGCGTCCAAAATGAAAGTAATTGAAGTTAGAAAGATTCAAACCCTAATCCCCAAGGAAATGAGTGCTTGATCGCTAGACCAACTATGTTGTTATGCTTTGAGAGTGGGGAATCATTAATAAAGCGATGAAAATATCTGATTAATAAAATATCTTCGTTCTTTTTTAAGTGCTATTGTGGGTTAATTGCAGAATAACATCCAAACGAATTTAGTAATAGATCTAGAGTAATCGGATCTAGACTAATGATCGGACAAAAATATAGGGATGGATAAATATAGGAAGAGAGGAGAAGACATAGATTTGAATTGGAAGAGGAGAAAAAAATAGGTAGGTGAGGAGAACTTTATTGAAAAATTAAGGATAGGGAAAAAAGAGAAAAGTAAAAGATAAAAGCTAAAAGGTAGGTCGAATAATGTGTTATTTTGTGCGTTTTTTGTGGTTGCCCTGTGCCTATGCCCAAACTCATTACATATATAAAAAGTTAAACCCACCCAATACAAGAAAACAATAAACCGTGTCCAATACCCAAAAATTTGACATAGCCCACCTAATAAGGAAAACAGTTACACTGAACAAAATTTGTAATAGAATTTTGACCCCTTTTTGTAATTATTCGAAAAGTTCATAAATTATAAATTTGTGGATATATGTCTTATTTTTATATAAATTTTGAAATAGCGTTAATTAAATGTTGACCAACCAATTATGATTTTTTTAACTAAAAAGGACAATCTCTTTTCTTGATTAGTCATAGAGAGTCAAAATATGCATTTTTCACTCTGGATCTAATATTATTGCACTGAGTTTCCACACAAAAAATTGTAATATCAATTTTTTTTCCCGTTACTCAACGACGAGCAGTATAAAAACTTTATTCGTACAAATTAGAGTTTTTTTTGTTATTGGTGAAGTTTTAACTATGAAAATAAATAAATAACAAGAGGATCTCATTTTAGGGTTTTACCCATAGTTTTTAAACCGCGGTCCGACTGGTCGGACTGCAGATCGCTCAATAATCCGGCCAGAAAAGGCTAATCATTACGGGTACCTAACGAACTGGGGATTTTCTGGATTTTCTGATCCGACCAGAAAATTGGATGGTTCGACCAGGAAATAATGACTGAATTTTTTTTGTTTTTGATTCTAGATTAACTGTTCGTATATAGATACTTTATTTGGTGTATTTTATAAAAAATAGTATTATTATATGTTATTATTAATTTATTACATAATTTTTTTATATTAATACCTATAGATATTTCAAAAAAATTACAAAAAATAATTTTTTTAATATGAAATCCGGTTCAACCAATCATCAGAATGGTTAGACCGATCCGGCCGGAGATTGCCCAACAAACCGGGTTGATCTCCGGGTCGTTTTTCAAAATTATGGTTTTACCAAACCCGCCAATGTCGGCCACTCGTAGCCCGTCCAGATGCAGACTACTTAACCACTCCACGACAAACGGGCTTCTAGTCCATATCACTATTCACGTGGTGAAATCACTTAAACAGTAAATTCACTTGTCCCGTGCAACTGAGCGTAACTATGTTGCGTATTCGTTGTTGGTCTTATATTCACCGTATTGATATTTGTTGTATGGGGATAGCAATTGGTATGGGAGAAATTCTCTCGCGAACAACGAGCCAAAGGAATTGAAGATTGGAGGTCTGTCGAGAGTGCAATCGGAAGACCTAATCGAGCCAAGGGTTAGGGATCCTAGAAAAGGGGAATTGGAGATTAGTGTGCCAACTTCTAACGACTATCTGTGTTGGCACGATGCGACTGGCCAATGGCTTAACGTACTTAATGACATGGCCATGCGCTTTGCGGGCTCAAAGACATATGATGGGTTATGAGCTTCGTATAGGGCTTTGAATGACATTATTTTTAATGACAAGAATCCAATACCAATGATAAAGAAATTGCTTGCAGAGTTTAGAGGAGTCAAATAGTTCTTAAAGATGGATTAAGGGTCTGGTTTTAACCAAATCATAATGAATCCAGGTAACGTTTATAAAACTAGGATTTTTGATATAGTTAGAGGGAGGCTGTTGAGAAAAGGAAGGATTATCGAGATTTAGTTAAGCCAAAGGAATTGAAAATTGAAGATGTATGGCGAGAGCAATTAAAAGTTTCAGGAATTGTTCCCCAGATGCCACCATACCCACCTTGGTACTTTACAAGTTTTTCCAAAATCTGCCAAATTGCCCACCAAACTTTCCTGAAACTCGATCAAGCCCCGTGCAAATTCCACAACCACAGTCATCATCACCCACAAAAATAAAAGAAAAAACCATTGCTAAGACGTGGAGTGTAAAAGAAGACATTGTACTAATGTCTACTTATACAGGTTAGTGAAGATGCCATTATCGGGGCAAACCAGAAGGGGCAAGGCCTTTGGTGCGCATCAAGCAAATCTACGACCAATGCCGTATAGAAAATTCAACCGACCTTAGCCTAAGAAATTGTGAGCAGATGAAAAGTAGATACAAATGCCTAATTCTGGCATGTAGAGGATGGATTGAAGCATACACCCATGCATCTCGGCGAAAGCAAAGTGGCCAAGTCAAGTCTGATATAGTGGCGGAAGCGCATATATTATATCAACACACCCACAAGAATTTTTTTTTTGATTTACATGTGTTTGAGGAAGTGATGCGCAAACATCCAAAATGGAATCTTGGCATGCAACAAGATCAATCATTCGGCTTCACCTTTTCATTGCCAACAAATGATATGGAGAGTGGTGGAAGCACAAAGAGAACAAGAACCACCAAGGAGGAAATCGACACAATTCTGGATGACCCACCTACTCCAGTTAGCAGAACTTTGACAATAGAATGTCCAATTAGTCGAGAAGTAGCCAAGAAAATGCGAAGTTTGCTAGAGGAAAAGAGAAAGTCACATCAAGCAATGACAACTTCCCTTAAGAGATTATTCTCTGTAAATTGCACAGTCAACAGTGAAGGACACCGCCAAAGATGTCATCGACGTCTTGAAAACAAATGATGAAAAAAGATCCCAACGAATGAAAGAGTACAAAGGAGCCAAAATGATAAGCGCTAATGCCAAGACAATGAATGATAAGGTCAAAATTCACCAAGCAAATATTGTCGTTCGCCAAGCGTTGATTGACCAAGGAAAAGAACTATCCCTAGACGAGGAAGCAATTAAGAATTTTTTGCTTTCACAATTTTATAATAAGGATTAATCAATTTCAGTTTTTAAATTTATGTAATTGTTTCCAAGTTCGTATGTAATATATTTTAAATTTTATAAAATTTCTATTTCGTAAAATTTCGCACATCGAAATTAAATTTAGCATTTTCGAAATAAACACGAATTTATACTCGAGTTTGGTACAGTTAGCTGAATTTAAAAAAAATTGAGCTGAGAAAAAAGGTAACATGGGGCCCAAGGCATGACACTATAGCGAGAGCACCACTTTGAACTAAAAACTGAGAGTAGGGGCACGACTGACATGGCGACCAGGGCGTGCACTGTAGTGGGGGCACCAATGCGGATGGTCTTAATGTTGACATATTCGAGGACGTCTCATGGGCGTGTGGGCTTCATACTTTTTTGTAATTAAACTAAAAGGTACAAAGCTGGACCGTTATTTCTCTCTCGATAGTCTTTTATAGATTTATTTCCTTTTGGGTATCGTACCTTTATATTTGTATGCACTTAAGGACAAATTTTTTGATGTTAGTGTCCAATATTATGCTATTTTATCAGAAAGCACAATCATCATGGGATTATTGCGTATCCTAGGTTATGAACGGCGTAGGCTTGATATCTTATAATTAGTTGATGGACTTTTAATATTTCTAATATTTTGTGTGTTTTGGGCTTGTTTGTCTTATTTTAGCTATTATTTGGTTTTACCTTTATTTTTAATTATTTTAGGCTTTCGATCAATTAAATAGTTTTTGCAAGTATGTTTTGGCTAGTCAAGTTTAGAGATATTGTTATAAAAAAGTCTGACTTTTTTTGTGCTTATAAAATAATTCTGTTTTGTTATGGTCGAAACGTTTTTTTAATTCTCGTTCTTATTGAGCATTGATATACAGAAATTGTCCTTTCTTTTTAGATCATATTTTAATATCTATTTTATTACAACATGGCAGGAATTGAACTCTAGACTTCCCAAATCCCTCCACACCCTTGTGCCGCTGGACCAAAGGTCACTTGGCATATACAGAAATTGTCTTTTGAAATACCTTTAGGGAGTTATTGATATTCTTAGTTTTAGCTACAACTAAGTCGCGCCATATTAATTGACTAAAAATCTTATTGCAAAACAAATAGCAATGAAACAGTTCAGACGTATGACAACAAAATTAAAAAGGATTGAAAGATACCTTCATCATAACCGCATCTGCGGAAGGAATTGAGATAAACATGTCACCAGCTACATGGGTGACTCCAGGATACTCGGGCGCCGCAGCTACAACAGCCGGAAGGTCAAAATTGATCCCTTTAACATGAGGGAACTCCTTCACGATATCAGCTATTGTAGTCCCATACCCGCCTCCAACATCAACCAACGCCCTAACCCCTTTTAGACCATAGTTTAAGTAGCCAACCTTAAGGGCCTCCATGACAATATTCGTCACGCAAGCTGCGTTTTTCTGAAAATCTGCAAAAAGTTCAGGCCTGGCCGACAGAAAGCTATATGCATCCATCCCATAGAGCTTGGTGAAGCCATTGGATCCATATTTTACATAGTCATCAAGGTGCTCCCACAGAGGGAGAAACACCTCGCTGCATTTGGACGCCACCCGACCAGCATAGCTCTTGTCTGAACTTGACAACAACAGTTCAGAGGCAGCAGTAAGGCCGTAGACAGCATCACCAGAATCTGAAGGGGTTTCAGTAAAGATGCCACGACGGACCAGTATCGTCATTACCCGGCCCAAGCGGCTAGTCGCGAACTGCGAAGAATGGTTTATGGAATCCATTATTTGAACCAAAGAAATAGGGTGCCCATGAGAGCTTATTATGTCTGGAATGCCGAGTTTGACGACACATTTGAGAGCCATTGTGTCCACATATCCAAAGTGGCAGGCGTTAACAGCAGCTTGCCCTATTGCCAGGTCCTCTAGTTGTTGTGGATTGGCCATTTACTGTATATGCCTTTGTGGTTTTTTCTACTTACTAGTTGGAAGGTCAGCTTGATAGTGGTGAAATGAGGGGCTAGGAAACTGTGAAATGACGGAGGTGTTAGGGAACTTTTTATAAGTGCTAGACAATCGTGTGTAGTTTTTTAGAAGGGTTGGTTAAACGAGATATAGCAACTGTTAAAGCATGAAAACCATTTTCCACCCAACAACAACGTGGAACGCGTTAGTCTTGATTGTTTATTGAGAATGACTTGATATTTTCAGACGTCTCACTAGCTTGAATCTTGATTGTCGATTGAGAATGACTTGATATTTTCAAAATATATTAACGCCAACAAGTGCAATGTGACACGCCTCATTACCCAATATTAAAACATTCAAATCGGATTTCACAAATTCATTGAAAATATGTCTCCTTTAATTTGTTGAATGGTAGCCGGTGCCAGGCCCAGACCTCGTGTATAACAACTACTCAAACTTAGCAGCCGGTGACGTCGGCAATACTCCCTTTATTTTATGTTCATGTTTTCTATGTATGTTAGGTATTCATTGTTTGTCCTATGTTCATGTTTTTTCGGTGGAATGTACAATGTTCATGTTTGTTGCTGGTCAGTGTTTGTTCTTGTGGTGTTCATTGGTTTTGGATGTTCTATAGCGTACCCACTAAAGCAGCAGACAGATGATTATTTGTCTTTATTTGGACTAGTTAAAACAAGGTTTTGTTATGACGGAAGCCATTCAATTATTCCATCTTGCTATAAACGTAAGCACAGGGAGAGGGAGAAAAAATGACGTCGGCCTTCAATTTCCCTCTTTCTGAAGTTGAAGAGGAGGTCAAGGCTACTAATTTGTGAAAAGTGAAAATAGCTTAGTTGCTTGATTTACTCGTCAATTTCCATCTTCCTTGTTTCTATTTGCCTTGCCGCCATATACGCACTTACCTACTCAACATTATACAACTTATTCTAATTACGATTTATCAATTGTGATATGAATCTCAACGGAAAGATTCACAATAGGGACCTATGTTACTTTAGGGTGGAAAATCAGATCACAACTCACAACGAATCCGCACGAACCAAGGCACAATCTGACCTTAACTCTGCGCGAGAAGCCTATGAACCTTGACCTAAAAAGTCGTATCATGCCACAAACGGGGATGGAAAATCCGTTTGATAAGTGAAAGAACTATTCTAGCTAAGACGACTCGCAAGCCTGAGCAAGAACAACGAGTATCAACTCTCTCAATAGCTGAACGCTATTTATTCCGAATGGACAATAATGGTCTGACTTTATTGAATAAAGGATGCCTTTATATAGGCGCCAAAGTCTCAACAAGTTCCTAAATAATCTAACTCCAAAATAGGCTAAGCAACTCGCCTAAACAAGCTCTCCTAATCTGGCCGAATGGAAACTCCTAAACAAGGGGAATTCTGACCTCTTTATTCAACTAAATAAGAATAAAAGAAACTTAACTAAATAGCTAGGAGCTTGCTTGAAGATCACGTCCCATTCAGATTGTGCATGGACTAAATAGGACAAACTTGCATGCCTCAAGTTGGCAAATCTGACGTAGCTTCCAAATTAGCTTCAATCACATGCATAGGCTTTGCATGGGCCTCATGCACGTCCTTGGACTTGTATTCACGTGCTTGGACTTCTTGAATTAATTCACTAAGTTCAGCTTGAAGCTTCCTCGCTCTTGTACGCGTCATTGGTCCAATTGGCACTTGCACTTGATGAGAGTCTTGTTGCACTTGTAGCTTGGACGTAGGCATGCTTGCGTCATTCCTCTCTTCTTGAAAAGGATTTATCCTTAAATCCGCATCACCTACATCAAACGGACTCAAGTCAGCAACATTGAATGAAGCACTAACATTATACTCACCAAGTAGGTCAAGCTTGTAAGCATTGTCATTGATGCGTTCAAGCACTTGAAATCGACCATCGCCACGAGGCAGCAACTTAGATCATCGTTGTGTGGGGAAATGCTCCTTTCTCATATGCAACCAGACCCAATCACCCGGTTCAAAGACAACTTGGTGTCGTCCCTTATTTGCTTGTCTTGCATAGTGCTCCGTTCGTTTCTCAACGTTCATTCTTGCCTTCTCATGCAACTATTTGACAAATTTAGCCTTCTTCTTGCCATCTAAGTTAACATGCTCACTCGAAGGTAAAGGTGATAAATCCAATGGAGTCAAAGGATTAAAACCATAAACAAGCTCAAAAGGTGAATATTGAGTAGCAGAATGAACTGACCTATTATAAGCAAACTCAACATGTGGCAAACAATCTTCCCAAGTCTTAATATTATGCTTAATGAGTGCTCTTAAAAGGGTAGACAATGTTCTATTCACAACCTCAGTTTGACCATCAGTTTGTGGATGACAAGTAGTAGAGAATAACAACTTAGTACCTAACTTGTACCACAAGGTCTTCCAAAAATAACTCAAGAACTTTGCATCTCTATCTGAAATAATTGTCTTAGGCATGCCATGCAATCTAACAACCTCTCTAAAGAACAAATCAGCAACATTAGAAGCATCATCAGTTTTATGACATGGAATGAAATGTGCCATCTTAGAAAACCTATCTACCACCACAAAGATTGAATCTCGTCCACGTTTAGTTCTAGATAATCCTAACACAAAATCTATAGAGATATCAATCCAAGGCTCACTAGGTATAGGTAGAGGGGTGTACAAACCATGGGGTTTTATCTTAGACTTGGCTTGCTTGCAAGTTATGCAACGACCACAAACTCTCTCAACGTCTCGCTTCATGTGTGGCCAATAAAAATGATCTTGTAGCATCGCCAAGGTCTTTGCAATTCCAAAATGTCCCATCAATCCTCCTCTATGTGCCTCCTGAATAAGTAACTCTCGCATAGAACAGTTAGGTACACAAAGTTTATTTTCACGAAATAAGTAACCTTCATTCCGAAAGAACTTACCAAATGCACTTCTTTCGGTTGATCTAAACAACTCACCAAAATCAACATCGTCAACATACATCTCTTTAATATGTTCAAAACCAAGTAGTTTAGCATCAAGAGTTGAGATCAAAGTGTACCTTCGTGATAGTGCATCAGCCACTACATTTTCCTTACCTTGCTTATAACGAATGACATAAGGAAATATCTCAATGAACTCCATGCAATGAGCATGCCTCTTGTTCAACTTGTTTTTCCCTTTCAAGTGTTTCAATGACTCAGGATCAGTGCGGATCACGAATTCCTTGGGCCACAAGTAGTGTTGCCATGTCTCTAAAGATCGAACCAATGCATATAGCTCCTTGTCATAAGTTGGATAATTCAAGATTGCTCCACTTAGTTTCTCACAAAAATATGCAATCGGCCTTCCTTCTTGCATAAGCACGGCTCCAATTCCTATTCCTGAAGCATCACATTCAACTTCAAAAGTTTTAGAGAAGTTAGGTAAAGCTAGTAAAGGAGCATTAGTCAACTTCTCTTTGATCAATTGCAATGCCTTCTCTTGAGCTTCTCCCCAGCTAAATCTAATGCTTTTCTTGATGACTTCAGTGAGGGGTGCAGCGATACTACTAAAATCTTTCACGAACCTCCTATAGTAACTAGCTAGTCCATGAAAGCTTCGAACATTAGCTACACTTGTAGGACTTGGCCAATCGCGAATGGCTTGTACCTTCTCTTTATCAACCTATATTCTGTTAGCACCAACAACAAAACCCAAGAATACATACAACTGATCCTCTCTAAGTGGATCTAGGATAGATTTTAAATGCTCAACATGTTCTTCCATGCTCTTGCTATAAATGAGTATGTCATCAAAATAAATAACTAAAAATTTGTCAATGAATGGACGTAAAACATGATTCATAAGGCGCATGAATGTGCTAGGTGCGTTAGATAATCCAAAAGGCATGACCATCCATTCATACAAACCATACTTTGTTTTAAATGCTGTTTTCCACTCATCACCTTCTTTCATGCGAATTTGATGATAACCACTTTTCAAATCAATTTTTGAAAACATGCCATCTAAACGAGGAATAGGGTAAGCAACTCGCCTAAACAAGCTCTCCTAATCTGGCCGAATGGAAACTCCTAAATAAGGGGAATTCTGACCTCTTTATTCAACTAAATAAGAATGAAATAAACTTAACTAAATAGCTAGGAGCTTGCTTGAAGATCATGTCCCATTCAGATTGTGCATGGACTAAATAGGACAAATTTGCATGCCTTAAGTTGGCAAATCTGACATAGCTTTCAAATTAGCTTCGATCACGTGCATGGGCTTTACATGGGCCTCATGCACGTCCTTGGACTTGTATTCACATGCTTGGACTTCTTGAATTAATCCACTAGGTTCAGCTTGAAGCCTCCTCGCTCTTGCACGCATCATTGGTCCAATTGGCGCTTGCACTTGATGAGAGTCTTGTTGCACTTGTAGCTTGGACATAGGCATGCTTGCATCAAATTGAATGTACATTTATCCCACTGAGATGTACACACAATAAGTGGGAGTCCTCATCTATAACTCATCCGTGCTTATTGTGACTCCATGTCAACTAAGACATGATTTGCAAAACAAATAAGGATCGTGTTGTGCACGTTGATAAAACCCAATCTTTATTCCCACTTCATAAAAATGTCTTCTAGTTGATACTTGATTGCAATCTTCTATGGCGTTACCGTTGACTACTTTTTGCTATGCCTGAACACCACTGAACTTCCCAATATCATGAAATTATCAAATCAAAAATATCTTATCGTAGGGCATCCTCCGAGTTTGTATCACAATGACGTAGCACAATGGAAGCGAAGGTATTGTGATCGAAAGTAAACGAACTACATGGAACTTCAAACTTGATCCTTTTGAATCAAGAAATGAAGGTCGCTCAATAAATCAAGCAGCCAGCTAAGGCGTATTCACTCGAATTCATGCAAATCCATGCAAAGGAAGGAAAGCTTGCGCTCACAAGAATTGATTCAAATTACTCGCTGTCCGTTTATTCCATTCAAAACATACAAATATGAGGCCTGAACTCAGGTGACATAAAGGAAGAAATAAAAGCTAATCTCCTTACCTTCAGCCAGTCGTTCTCCAACTTTAACCCTCCCAAATAAGTGACATTTATCTTTGCCTTATTACACACTAGGAATTTAAATCATAAGTTCGGATAGATGACATTTATTGAACTCGCACAAGGACCATGCACGCCATGCACACGTAAGGATGTAAGGGGAGTTTGTTGGATTGAAATTCATCCTATGACATCCTCCCCTTCTTAAAGAAAATACTAGTCCCGAGAAGTCAACCTCGTAGGCATGGGAAGAGGGTCAAAGTACGAAGTCAAGTCAGCCATGTTGAAAGTTTTTGACACTCCCAAATTCTCCGTTAGATCAATCATATAAGCATTATCGTTTACACGCCTTAGAACTTTGTAGGGACCAAATTTCTTCACCTGTAGCTTGCCTCCCATGTTCGCTGGCATGCACTCCTTACAAAAATATACCATCACTTGCTCTCTCCTTGCTGAAACAATTACACCCTCTTATTTTCATCAGCTCACACCTTCTCTTTAGCATACGTACTCGCCAACCTCTTCTTTACTGCGTCAAGGACACTTTGAACAAGCTATGTGTACAAGATGCAGCTAGATTGGCACGAGGAGGTTGTGGCACTATGGAAACATTAACCAAATGATTTGGAACCTTTGTATAGACTAACACAAAAGCTGACTTGTCAATTGACCTGTGAACATCCCTGTTAAAAGCAAACTCAGCAATAGGTAGTGCAAGATCACATTGATGTTGTCATTCATGACATAAGCTCTGCAAGAGATTGCCAAGGGTGTGATTGGTAGCTTCGGTCTGGCTGTCGATCTATAGATGCATGATTGTACTGAATTGAAGAGTTGCATCAAACATTCTCCAAAGAGTCTTCCAAAAACTTGTAAGGAACTTCGTGTCTTGGTAAAAAGCAATTGTCTTTGGTACTCCATGCAAGCGTACCACCTTCCCAAAGAAATGTTTAGTTGCCGCATTTCATCATTCATCTTCTTGCAAGGTATGAAATAGGCCATCTTTGACAACCTGTCTACAACAACAAAAATAGCATCTACCCCTCGCAGAGTGCGGGGTAAGCCAAGGATGAAATCAAGTCCTCCCAAATGTCATCAGGGATCGGCATGGGCGTGTATAGGCAAGTATTGTTCACAGTGCCTTGTTTCTTGGCACACACAGTAGTGATTAACAAACTTAGCCACTTCTCTTTTCATCTTTGGATAGTATAATCTCTCTTGCAAGGAGGCGAGTATTTTGCTCCATTCATCTCCCAAATCAGTTAGTCACGTAAGGAAGTCTTTGAAATACATAATTAATTTTCTTTCATCAAGAAGCCTTCAGGCAAGAAGTAATCATCTACCCCCTTCCCGTCCTTGCATCTCAGCTAGACTTCACCAAAATCCTCATCATTCTTATATAATTCACATAGACAATCAAATGCGATGATAAAACCCCATAATTCGGTGAGCAATATGACTCTTCTACTTAATACATTGGCTACCACATTCTGATTTTCACTCTTAAGTGAGATTTTGAACGAGAATTTTTGCAAGTATATGCACCAATAAGCATGCATAGGGTTGCTAAGCCTAGTCTGGTTTTGCAAAAATTTTAAAGCCTAGCACGAATTTCTTACCCACCAAGTAGTGCTCCCATGTCTTGAGTGCTCTAAAGACCACGTAAAACTCTTTCTCGTACGTTGTCCACTTTAGTCTTGCCTCAATAAGCTTCTCATTGAAGTAAGCTATAAGCTTTTTTCGTGCAAGAGAACAACCCCAATGCCAAGCCTGGATGCATCAACTTCTACCTTGAATAATTTCGAGAAATCAGGGAGAGCAAGCACGGATGTATGCTCAACTTGTCCTTTAGCATTTGGAAAGCTTGCTTGGCCTCCTTGCTCCAAACAAATGGAACTTGCTTCTTGAGTAGGGAATGAATGGAGCTACAATCATGCTAAAGTCTCGGATGAATCTTCAATAAAATATGGCCAACCCAAGGAAGCTCCTTGTCTAACTCATATTAAGAGGAGCAGGCCAGGATTGGATGACCTCTATCTTAGCTTAATCCATGTGAAATCCTTCTATTCCAACAATGAAACCTAAGAATAGTAGCTTATCCTTCCAAAAGCTACACTTTTTAAGATTCATATTGTCACGACCTAATCTGAGGTCGGTGACTGGCGCTAGACTCCATGACGAATAACAACACATGTGCAATCTAGCAAGCCTCAAATCCCACACACAATTTCATCAAATCTCACATCAGACAAACATACAGAAGATATAACATATACAAAGATGGTATACAAACCATCAACAAAAATCTGAACAATCCATCTCCAAGTAACAATCCACAATCGGACATAAATAAGGATCTAACCACTATGGAGCATCTATACAAAAGTACAAGGATGGTATAAATCTAGAGACCGCAAAAGCATAGCCCTCATACAAAAGAGACGGGCTCGAACAATAGACTCCAGAATCAAACTCAACTATGGCACCCCAGAACTTGAGATAGATTTGTAAGAGATCAGTGTCAGAAAATACTTAGTAAGAGGATAGAACATAACATATTAGTTATGTTTGAGATATACGTGCCACAGAACTTAACCATGTTCGACATAGCTAAACTCAAAATGCATGATGACCATATGCTTTACAAATTCCAAAAACACAATTATAAACAATGGAGCCACGAACACATAGAGCGATGAACTCAAACACAAATATAGATACACACACAGTGCGATGAACAGGTTTTGAAAGGCCCCTTCTTCTAACTGCCAAGGTATATCCAAATAGCCAAACAAATCTCCATCCACACAAACACAAATCTAGTGTACAAATATAAGCTAGTGATACACATCCCTTGTCAGTATGGGAAAGCCTGTTCATTTCTCTCACAAAATGCATATCAAATCAAACACATAACCCAAAGGTCTAGAATCCATTTCACATGGATATATCAAACATACGAAATCAGCCCCAAGCTAGCAATCTAGCTGGCTGTTCACAAACCTCACATCCATCATAAACTGATCACATATTCTCAAACGAATCACATATGCACAATCTCATCTCATAATTAACAACAAATGCATAAGACGCACATTAATCAAGATAGGAAACATGCATATAACAAGCACAACTAACATATCATGGTCTATCTGCTTACACAGTCGAACACCGCTCATAAGCGTCAATTCCCAAATTCGATACTCCTTTCACGTAACTTTCCTCCTACAAATTGATCGCTTTGTGCAAGCCTCCTTTAAAAGCTCGACTTTACTTCAAATCTACCTAAAATTGGATGACCAGTCGTCTGTTCATATCTTCTAGCATACGCTAACTAAGAGTGGCGTGTGCTAGCTTTTCAACCTTACACTAACTTGAACTCTGGCTCGTGCTAACTATACAAGGCACAAACCAAAAGCTCTCGAACAAATAGACCTGGCGTGCACTAACTATGGCTGCGTATGCCAAGCTATCAGCAGACTTGCAGAAGATTGCAATAATGAGTAAGTACGAGTTTTATTGATCCATAGAGACTAAGTTTTTTGACTACTCTAAGGTTTACTTACTTAACTAGGATCAGATTATGAAGTTTGGTTGTTTACACAAGTAATCTAAACTCTAAAGTGCACAAATATAAAGCTCACAAATTCTAACACAAAGATAGATATGTTATAAAACTGAATTTCAACAACTCAAACACTCAAATTGAGCAAGGTACCTAAACTAGCAATATAACCAAACGATTTAGAGGGTTTTTAGTGTATGTGATGTGGTCCGAGTGAATCTAAGGCAACTAATCCTCACTTTCGCACAAGATTAGCCAAAGTTGTTCCTAAACTAGACTTAGAATTGGTTAGATATATTCTTTGGACCCCACCAACCATCTAAGCTAGTAAAGAACCAATTATATGCTCCACTCCAAGGACAATCAGTAGGTCACCAAGGAGATTTCTCTCCTAGCAAGAGTACTCATCATCAAACTAACCTATCCATCAATTTTATCTCCTTTCGGTCTCAAGTTTTGACTTGCTACTAAGGCTTAGAGATCAAGCAAGTCTAACCAATTGGATCAAGCACGTTGATAAGAACACATACATGAACATACACACCTCCATATAGTGACTATATCAAAGGTAACAAGGCACCAAATGCATATAACTACTCACACTTACTATTATTTAACATGATAAGCATAAACATAGACAAAAGTAGAAAGGAGGGAGACTTAACAAGACTTCAAGCTCCCTCCCTCGCTTCTATTTACTATCTAATATAAAGTTGTGTTATGTCTTGTGCCTCTTTTCACAAACCAAAAGCAAAAAGCCTTAAATACTTACTAACTAATGGAATAGTTTACAAAATATCTAATCTAACTTAGCTAACTAAAATATCTATGCTAAAATATCTAAAAGTGTCAGCCAAATTGTCCCCCATCCTTCCTGAAAGCTCTAAGCTGACTTAATATATTTTCCCAAATTGTTTGTCCAATACTCAGTTTATTTTGCTTCTACTTGACTGGTCTGGCATACGCCAGCTTCACTTGGCGTGCACCAGGTCTTTATGATTTCCATCCTCGAGTGCAATCAGTCGTCTGAGTGAATGGTCATCTGAGTAAAGGCTAATTAGCTTGTGCCAGATGACTGTCCCTTGCATTCCTGGCTTTGCATCCTCCTTCTTGTCCTTGGCTTCGCTTGTCTGCTCAATCATCCTCCACTTCTCCTCGAATAAGCTCATAAAAACAAGAAAACTTAATGAAAAATGATAAACTCAAAATAAACACACAATGAACGAAAACTAATACTATGACAACTATAACACAACTAAATCAACCTAAAACACTAAGAATGATATACTAAAATGATACAAATAATTAGTGTTTTTGACACTCATCACACCCTCACACTTGAATCTTTGCTTGTCCCCAAGCAAAAACTCAAAATGCGGACAACAACCTAAACAAAAATCAAATAAGAATAAACAAACACATAACAAGGTAAAATATGGCATGAATGGATCAACACTTAACTTCTCTAAAAAACATCAGCTCAGCACTCAAGGTTGAACTCACGAGGATAGAAAAGTGTTTTACTCATATAATATGTATGGTCAACTTTCTATCACTCGCATAGATGTCAATATACTCAAAGCATCCTACATCCTACTTAGCATTATCTAAAAGTCGCAATGGTTACTAATGATCAGGGGTCTTTTCATCAGGTTATAATGGGGCTTGAGGTAAAGGTGAGGTATAATATATTGATAATGGCTAAACCGCCCAATCCAAGGACATGTCACAAATGTAACTAATCACTCGTCTAATCTAAACATCCTCACATTTATAACATAAATAAGCACACTCCCTAAATATCCCAATTTCCTAAGACCGCGAAGCACAAGTCTTACCTAAACCACATGCCTTATTCAATATCATATTCTTTTTCATTTATTTTTCTTTTTCTTTTTCTTTTTTTTTATTTTTACATGAATATAACATTCACAAACTTACATACTTAGCACATTCTAGGCAAAAACTCAGCTTCTAACATGGCCATAACTACAACATCCCAACGATTATAAACCAAATGAAACCTAAGCTACCAACTAAACCCAATACACATGCAAACCTATAAGTCCTTGAATTGGATGATCAAAGGTAACGAAGATAAATGATATAAGATTTGTAGTCGGCTTCCTAATGTAAGATCAAGAAAAGGCTAGGCTCAACGGGTTTAAACAACAGACATATATAAGGGATTTTGTCTCTAAAGCTCTAGGCTCAATATCAAAGAATGCCCCTGTCCTTTCAGTAACTTCTAGGCAACCTAGATTACGATAAGTACTAGTAGGATATCTCGATCAACTGACTTAGTATGCACCTCATGAAAAATATAGAGACGGATGTCTCTTCCTTCGGCTCAAATACTCACAAGGTTCACTCATCAACCCTCTAGTCTAGTCTACATAGTGAAACCACTAATCTAAACAACAGAGTGTGAGATTTCTACCAATTCCTAAGCTTTGTGCTTGAATTAAATTCCTAACTAAGAGAATGATAAAATTCTAACACAAGTTGAAAATTTTTGAGGGGGATCAAATTTTTGAAAAATTCATGCCAAGTCTAAACCTAAACAAAACAACCTAACATGCTAACATACTAAACAACCTAAAAGGAAGATTCCTAGAAGGAACCCTCCCCCACACTTGAAAGACACATTATCCTCAAGGTGTCTAAGATACTAATAAACACCTAATCAAAACATGCATAGATATAAATAAATATGCAACACATTAACTTACTAATGACTTGTTATATAGACTACCTTCTTGTGACCTTTTTGGCTTTAAGCCTAATAGGATCACCTTATAGTAGCATAACACAATCATTAAATGAGTTACAAGCACACAAACAAAAACAGAGTCAAACTACATAAAAGTAAATAAACAAAACAAAAACACAAGGAAAACTAAAAAAATGTAAAAAGTAAAGAAGAGCTCCCTATCAATCATCAGAAGCTGGAGGAGGTGGTGGTGGGAATACGAAGTCACTGCTGAAGTTCTCTGTCCAGGTGCACATCTACTCAGTGTGCACTCACTGTTGCTCATAATGCTCTCACTATAATGCTATGTGAGCTCTGTGATTAGCATAGAACACCCTTTGCTCCTCTCTTTAAGCTCTAAGCTCAGCCTCCAAGCAAGCATTGTAGTCGTATTGCCAGTCTCATCTGGTCGCGTTGCTAACTATGTAGTCTTGCAGTTGCATGCCGTATCCATGAAGCTACTCTCCATGACCACATAGCTATACCTGCATCACATCCAACTGGTCACGTAAATAATCCATATCTCCTTGTGTATCAGGAGCTCGATGACTCGGTCTAGTCTCATTATGATGGCTGGACTCCTATTGCTCTTGCTGCTCCTCTCTCTGTGCTGGCACCCTTCCTAGTGCCCCAAGGCGTAACTGGACTGCCTGTCTCTCCTCCCAAGGCTTGTACTCAACAACCTCCATACCATTGATCATTGTCTTCTTGATAAGTTTGCACATATGGAGCTTCTCGATGTCGAGAGGCACTGGCTCCAAAATGAATCCACGAAAATTTGCAAACTGCTCAGAAAAATGGTGACGTGCAATGTGGAAAATAATATGACCTAAGTACAGATATCTAGGTTCCCTGTCGCTAATGGATCTAGCAAAGCAGTCAATGATCATAGCAAATGTGCTAAATGGGATATCATGGCATAGGCAGTCAATGGCATAAAGATGAGATCGGAAGACTTTAGACTCTTCCCATTGACCACTAATGGTCAGAGTCATAAAGCAATGGAGGATGCCTAAATATGGTTCTATAATTAATGTCTTAGGCACCTTCCCTGACTCGTGCCTCTTAAATCCCATAATTTCTTACCAAGCCCTATATGCTTGACTCGTATATGTGAAGTCTAATACACCTGGTCCAGCCTTAAGGCTAAATAGGTCGTTAAACTCACTTTCATCCATGCTAAAGTCAGTGTCAAGTACACGTGCAGTAAATGATCATCTGTTAGCTGAAACCTGCAATGTGCAATAGAACTCTAATGCAAGTTCTTGCCTAGCCAATATCTCTCTCGTCTCAAACTATCTCTATCCTAACCTCCTAAAAGCTGACCTCAACTGTCTATCTATTCCTAATCTTTGCATGTCATTCCAATCGATTGTAAAATGACTAAGGGCATTGAGTCATAAATTTTTTTGATACCTCTCTCCCTCCCAATCGTACATGATTGCGAAGGGAGCATTGTAGCAGTTGCAGATGTCTTGAGGTGGAAAACCAGGTGGAGAAGGCGAAGGGTTTCTTGTGTGCTTCCTCCATTCTCTACGACAAATCTGGTAAGATCCTGCATCATCTGCCATCAAGAAACATGTTTTAGGTGTTGGGTAATGTGGGTAATTGGTTGGGAATGATTGGGCTCAGTCAGATTTAAAGTTTTTGGTTGGGAATGACGCATGTCCGAGAGCTTTATAGTCGATTCTGTCTAAACTTGGCATACGCCAAGTACATTGGCATGCGCTAGCTTTCTCTTTTTCACACAACCTGGCGTACACTAGCCATATTGGCATGCGCCAGATATGTACAAACCTCGAAAATGACATACTACATATATAAACATTAACTAAAAGATCACACAAAAGAAACAAACATGCTAATCTAATTTTTTTGGCTTTTAGTTACGTTGCGTTCCTAGAAAGCTTGAAAACCAGACGCCCCATCAGCATGGGTCAAAGGTACAACTTTGACTGTTGCGAGTCACACAACTCACGAATGGCATACCATGACGAACTACCTATTTATGCAACCTTTTCGACTTTAAGCCTAATAGGATTACGACGTAGTAGCACGGTACACTCATTTTGCGAGTTAATGCTATTTTTTCTACAGTTTCCATCATGTTCTAATTTTCCGCACCTTGGACAAAATTCAAATCTCTTCATCCTTCTCTTATAGGCACTCTTTAAAGTTCCTCTAGAGTGTCTCAAGAAATTTTCTTCTCGTCTCTCAATTCTCAAGGTCTCTTCTGCTCGACGGAGAATGATGAGACAAATGTCAATTAGGATCTTACTAGAAACTAAAACACAAACTAAATGAATATACTTAGAGCAAAATATCATGTTCTTTATTCTCTGTAGAAAAAAAGAGCCTTACTCTATTCCTTTTGTTCATGCATTAGATGGCATATTAATCGATTGCACCTCCGCATCTTGATTAATATCGCCCCCTCTAATATAGATTTTGCATCGTTGGTCGTTGACTCCAAAAGGGAACACTTTAATAATTTGGTACGGGCCGCTCTACTTGGATTTGAGCTTTCCCGAAAAGAGTCTTAGTTGCGAGTTATAGAGAAGAACATGATGCCCCTCCTTAAAATCTTTCTTGATAATGTGGGCATCATGTCTTCTTTTAGTCCTTTCCTTGTAAAGTCTTGAGCTTTCAAATGCCAAGTCCCGCATTTCATCCAACTCTTCAAGTTGGAGGATTTTGCACTCTTTGGCCTTTTTATAATCGTAATTAAGAGTTTTAATGGCTCTAAATGCACGATGCTCAAGCTTTACTAGAAGATGGCATGCTTTGCCATAAACAAGCCATTACGGCGACATTCCTATAGGTGTCCTAAATGTCGTGCGATAAGCTCATAAGGCATCATCGAGCTTGTTCGACCAATCCTTCCTTGCTATTCTGACCATATTTTCCAAGATTTTCTTGAGCTCTCGATTGGAAAGCTCAACCTGTCCACTAGTTTGGGGATGATAAGGTGTCGCCACCTTGTGCATTACCACATATTCTCGTTAGCAGGACTTTAAATTGCTTGTTGTAGAAGTGTGATCCACCATCGCTGATTATCACTCGCAGCACTCCAAATCTCAAGAAGAGCTTCTTAAGAAATTGGATAATTACTCTAGCATCATTTGTTGGTGACGCCAGAGCTTCTACCCACTTTGAAACGTAGTCTATTCCTACAAGATATACTTGTTGCCAAGTGATATTGGGAAAGGACCCATGAAATCCAATCTCCAAACATCAGAGAGCTCAATCTCTAAAATTCTAGATAATGGCATCTCATTCCTCTTTGAGATGTTACTCGTTCTTTCGCAGTGGTCATACTACTCAACAAAACTACGTGCATCCTTGAAGATGAAAGGCTAATAGAATCTATATTCGAAGACTCGAGATGCGGTTCTTGAAGCTCCATAATGACCTGAGTAAGGTGCATTATAGCATTGCTCTAAAATATTTGCTACTTCCCAACTAGCAATGCAACATCGAAGAATTCCATCATTGCACCTCTTGAAGAGGTAAGGATCATCCCAAACATACATCCAAACATCTTGTAGAAATTTCTTCCTTAGAGGATACTTAGATCTGCAGGAATAATTCCTCCAACTAAAAAGTTGGCATAGTCCGCATACCAGGGAGCTTCTACTCTACTCATTGTCATAAGAGTTTCATCCAGAAACTCTTCTTGAATATTCCCTTAAATCTCCATACTGTCGCTTTTCTCTAATCTAGAGAGATGATCTGTGACAATATTTTCTGCTCCTTTCTTGTCCTTAATGGACAAGTCAAATTCTTGGAGTAACAAAATCCAGCACATCAAGTGAGGTTTGGCATCTTGCTTTGAGAAAAGATATCTCAAAGCTACATGATCAATGTAAATTATGACCTTCAAACCAAGCAAGTACGGTCTGTATTTGTCACATGCGTAAACAACCGGAAGCATCTCTTTCTCTGTGGTTGTATAATTGAGTTGAGCTCCTGGAAGTACTCTACTAGCATAGTAGATGACATGGAGCTTTCCCTCTTTCTTTGGTCTAAGCACACAACCCAAAGCGAGATCACTTGCATCACACGTTAATTTGAATGAAAGTTTTTAGTCCGGTGATAAAATCACAAGAGCTGTGATAAGAGCTTTCTTGAGAGCATCAAATGCCTTAAGGCAGTGCTCGTCAAAGTTGAAGGATACATCCTTAACCAGCAAATTTGTTAGAGCCTTAGCAATTAGAGAGAAGTTCTTGATGAATCTTTTGTAAAATCCGGCATGACCCAAAAATGCTCTAACTCCTTTAATTGTGGTTGGTGCATCCATTTTCTCTATCGCCTCTGTCTTAGATCTATCTACTTTCATACTAGCTCTAGAAATCTTATGCCCAAGGACTATCCCTTTGTCTACCATAAAATGGCATTTTTCCCAATTGAGCACAAGATTCTTTTCCTCACATCTCTTCAATACCTTGTCTAGGTTGTCAAGACAATGATCAAATGAGTCTCCGAAAATAGAGAAGTCATCCATGAAGATTTCTATAATCTTCTCATTCATTTCCCAGAAGATCGACTCCATGCAACATTGAAATATTGCTAGGGCACAACTTAATCCAAAAGGCATTCTACGATATGCAAAAATATCGAAGGAACATGTGAAAGATGTATTCTCTTGATCTCTGGGATAAATTGTAATTTGGTTGTACCCAGAGTACCCGTCCAAAAAGCAATAATAAGAATACCTTGCAATCCTTTCCAATATTTGATCAATGAAAGGGAGTGAAAAATGATCTTTCCGTGTGGCTTTATTTAATTTATGATAATCAACACACACTATCCATCCAGTCACAGTTCTTGTCAAAATGAGCTCCCCTTCCTCATTGATCACAACTGTCATTCCCCTTTTCTTGGGAACACAATGGATCGGGCTAACCCATTCACTATCCAAGATTGGATAGATAATTCCCACTTCAAGGAGTTTTATCACTTCCTTCTTAACAACCTCCGTCATGTTAGAATTAAGTCTCCTTTGTCGCTCTACTCTTGGCCTTGCTCCATCCTCTATGTGAATGTGGTGCATCATAATTTCTGCGCTTATCCCCTTGATATCAGATATTTGCCAAGTAATGGCTTTAATCCATTTGTTCACAATTGTGAGCACTTTCTCTTCTTCTTCCTTAGTGAGCTTATTCGATATAATAATGAGTAATCTCCCTCCATCTATTAAGAATGCATATCTCAGATGTGAGGGTAGCTCTTTTAGTTCTAAGGAAGGAGCTTTCACAATCGACGGTAGAGTTCGATATTTCAAATGAATTTCGAGCTCCTCAAGTAAACCCTTCTTATCAATTTCCTCCTTTACTTCTTCTACAATATCCTCATCTTCTTCTTTCTCTAGTTCTTTATCCCCAATACTAGAGATCTTTTCCTTGCAGAACACTAGGATACACTTATCCACCATATTAATTTTCTTGCACATCCCTTCATCAAGAGGATGTCACATAACACTTGTCATGTTAAACTCAATCTTCTTGTCTCTAATTCATAGCACCAATTTACCATTATGCACATCCACCAATGCATGTGCTATGTCGAAGAAGGGTCTGTCATAAATCAGTAGACATTTCTTGTCCTTAGAGAAATCTAGTACCACAAAGTCAACTAAGAAGATGAACTTCTCAATCTTTACCAGGACATCCTCAACCATACCGAATGGTTTCTGAATAGTTTGGTCCGCTAATTGGAGAAGCATAGAAGTTGGCTTAACTTCACACAAACCTAGTTTTTGAAATGTAGACAAATGCATCAAGTTGATACTTGCGCCTAAATCACACAAACATTTTGGAAACTCAGTTTCACCAATGAAATAGGGAATTGTAAAACTTCCTGGATCTTTTAGCTTCATCAGAAGATTTTTTGAGATTAGAGAGCTACAATATGTTATAAGGGTAATTGTCTCTCCATCTTCCCATTTCCTCTTCTTAGTGACGAGTTCCTTTAGAAACATGGCATATTGTGGAACTTGATCTAGCATCTCTAAGAAAGAGACACTTTTTTTGTACACTCTTGTGGAAATTTCTCATCCATCCCCAACTTTTGCTTTACCCTCTGAAAATAAGGCAGAATAGGAACCATTGGTGGTGGTGGTATATAAACTTCTTCTTCATCTGCAACTTCTTGCGAGACCTTATCTTTCAGCACTTCTTCCTCCTTATCCTTTTCTGGACTCACCACATCACTTTCCTTAGCCTTCTCTTTGACTTTTTAAGAAGCTAATTCCTTGCCACTTCTTAAGGAGATTGCATTAACTTGTCACCGAGGATTTGTCTCAGTAGAACTTGGGAAAGAGCCAGATGCTCTTTGTGCATTTGTCTTTGCAATTTCCCCAAGTTGTACTTCCATGTTACGCATGGCAGTTGCTTGCCCTTTTAGAAATTGTTCTAAATTGTTTTGCCTTGCTTCTTGGGCCGCTAATACCTTCATGATTTGACTTTGGTTGTTGGATGAGTCTCTCGTTTGTTGGATGAAATTCTCAACCTTGTTAAATTTGTCCTCAAGTGCTACCATCCTTTCTCCCAAGAATCCACGTGGTTGAAAACCAGGTGGTGGTCCTTGTTGTGAGACGTGTAAAGGCAATCCTTTGTCAGGAACGATCGCCATACTGTCATCATTGTTTTTATCTTTCCATGAGAAGTTAAGGTAATTTCTCCAACTAGGGTTGTAAGTAGAGGAATATGGATTGTTTACCATTCGGTTTCCTCCTTGTCCTTGACCACTCACAAAGTTGACCTGCTCTGTAGATTGGCTCATCATCGCATATTAACTAATCTCGTGGCTAGTGTTGCCATAGGCTTCGTAATGCTGTTGTAAAGCCACAGCATCAACTTTGTTTAGAGTCAAATCGTGCAATTGCTTTGCCATCAAGTCTAATTGTGCTTGAAAAGATGAGAAAGCATCAAGTTCAATTATTCCTCTTCTCTCACTCTGCTTAGTTATCTCCCTTAACTCTCTAATTGGTTGTTTTTTCTCTCATTCATGATTATCTTGTTTTTTGCTGCCAGCTCTTCCAGAATATGGTTGGCTTCAACCCTTTCCTTTCTCAGGAAATTTTCGTTTGATGCTGAATCAACATTTTCCATAGTTGTTGGCGATAGGCTAAAATAAAAAGTCTTAAGAAGAGACTCCTCACACAAACCATGGTGCGGGCATTTTTGTTGCAATTCCTTAAATCTCTCCCATGTTTCACTCAAAGACTCTCCTTCATATTGTTCGAAGTTGGTGATCTCCTTAACGAGCTTGTTAGTCTTTGAGTAGGGGAAATATTTGTCAAGGAAAGCATTTGCCAATTGCTCCTATGTTGTTATTGGAGTACCCTTAAGTTGCTTATACCAAAGTTTAGCCTTGTCTCTTAATGTATAAGGAAACAATCTAATCTTAATAGCATCATCAGACGCTCCAGGATACTTAAAATTATCAGCTAATTCCATGTTCATTGGGATCTTCATTAGGCAAACCATAGAACTGACTCAAAGCTTGAAGCATATGAATCATGGCTGGCTTAATTTCAAAGTGATTAGCTTCAATAGCTGGCCGTTGGATTCCAGTTTTGGCTCCTTCGTATGTTGGTCTCCAATGGTCCATTAAAGAATGTCTAGGGGCACAAACTTCGGACCCTTGACCCTCTTCCCTTTGGTCAATTCTCTCTTTTTCTCGTCTCTCCCTGTGCAATGACCTTTCTAACTACGTTATTTCTTCTTCAATCTCTCATGGAAAAATATTGGTTGAATGGGTTAATGGCATGCATGTAACTTGACAAGCAAGACAAGTCACTTGGTCAAAAAATAAATGAAAAATAAAGAAAAATAAAAATAAAAACAAAAATATATTTATCCTAATTCAAGTTCGTAAACCAAATTGAGAGTCTAAATCTCAATCCCCAGCAATGGCACTAATTGATCTCTTCGTGCGAGCCTTCCTTTAAGGGTGGCGTGCGCCAGCTTTTCAACCTTTCACTAACTTGAACTTTGGTTCGCGCCAACTATACAAGGCACAAATCAAAAGCTCTCAAACAAACAGACCTGGCGTGCGCCAACTATGGCTAGCGTACGCCATGTTAAGAGCAGACTTGCAGCTGATTGCAACAATGAGTAAGTACAGGTTTTGTTGATCCACAGAGACTGAGTTTTTCGACTACTCTAAGGTTTACATACTTAACTAGGATCAGGTTATGTAGTTTGGTTGTTTACACAAGTGATCTAAACTCTAAAGCACAAATATAAAGCTAACAAATTTTAACACAAAGATAGATATGTTATAAAACAGAATTCCGACAACTCAAACACTCAAAATGAGCAAGGTACCTAAACCAACAACATAACCATAAGATTTATAGGGTTTTTAGTGTATGTGTTGTGGTCCAAGTGAATCTAAGGCAACTAATCCTCACTTTCGCACAAGATTAACCAAAGTTGTTCCAAAACTAGACTTAGAATGGTTAGATATGTTCTTTCTACCCCACCAACCATCTAAGCTACTAAAGGACCAACTATATGCTCCACTCCAAGGACAATCAGTAGGTCACCAAGGAGATTTCTCTCCTAGCAAGAGTACTCATCATCAAACCAACCTATCCATCAATTACATCTCCTTTCGCTCTCAAGTTTTGACTAGCTACTAAGGCTTGGTGATCAAGCAAGTCTAAGCAATAGGATCAAGCACGTTGATAAGAATACATACATGAACATACACACCTCCATATAGTGGCTACATCAAAGGTAACAAGGCACCAAACTCATATAACTACTTACACATACTATTATTTAACATGATAAGCATAAACATAGACAAAAGTAGAAAGGAGGGAGACTTATCAAGACTCCAAGCTCCCTCTCTTCAAGTCCACATTCTTCACAAAGAAAAACACTTCTATTTACTATCTAATATAAAGTTGTGTTATGTCTTGTGCCTCTTTTTACAAACCAAAGGCAAAAAGTCTTAAATACTTACTAACTAATGGAATAGTTTACAAAATATCTAATCTAACTTAGCTAACTAAAATATCTAAGCCGAAATATCTAAAAGTGTCAGCGAAATTGTCCCCCATCCTTCCTGAAAACTCTAAGCCAACTTAAGATATTTTCCCAAATTGTTTGTCCAATACTCAGATTATTTTGCTTCTGCTCGACTGGTCTGGCGTATGCCAACTTCACTTGGCGTGTGCCAGGTCTTTACAATTTCCATCCTCGAGTGCAATCGGTCATCTGAGTGAATGGTTGTCTGAGTAACGGCTAGCTGGCATGCACCAAAAAGGGTTGGCATGCGCCAGATCATCGTGCCTTGCATTCCTTGGCTTCGCATCCTCCTTCTCGTCCTTGGCTTTGCGTGTCCGCTCAATCATCCTTCACTTCTCCTCGAATAAGCTCCTAAATACAAGAAAACTTAATGAAAAAATAAACTCAAAATAAACACACAATGAACGAAAACTAATACTATGACAACTAAAACACAACTAAGTCAACTTAAAACACTAAGAAAGATCTACTAAAACGACACAAAAAATGAGTATTTTTGACACTCATCACTAATCACCTCGGAAAATCTATATAATTATTCCAAATCACATAATGAGATTAACCACTGAATTCCCAAACACAGTTCACTTCCAACGCTTCAAAATGATCAACTTAAACACACTTGTATTCTATCCATCGCAAAGTCATTCAAACTTAACCAATAGCTCAAATCCCTTGAACACTTGGTTCCATACTAAGTACCAACATGTATATACACTGTACTCAAGTCACGCAAGCTCAAACATGCCCACAACAATTTGTTTTGCACATCCAAATACAAACCAAGCTCAAGAGAAGCTCAACCACTTCATCTTCAACAAACACCATATATAACTCAAACTCAGACCATAATCACTTCAGAAAAACATTTTGTATGACATCCTCTATATGTCCTCGATATCATAGAGTCTCACTCCTAACATGAAATTCTCAAGGTTCAACATACCAAGCTTATTTCTTCAACTCGATCAGCTGTAGACTCAAACAGCAAGTCCAATATTTAACAAGGTGTACAACACATTTTATTCAACCGAATCGTACATAAATTCATATTTAGAATCCTTGTGAAGTGCACTACAATCTGTTTCACATCACCCAAGTCCAATTCGGAGGTTAAACAAGCTTATCAAACCGTTCTTCTTTTCCTCGCTCACTGACCACATCAGTGAACATATTGTGATTCAAAAATGCTTTCCTAATGACTCCTTCATCCAAATCATATGTGGTCAAAACCATTAGAAATATGATAGATCTATGTAGAAGCTCTCAAAATTTCATGGCCAAATTCCCAATCTAAATATCCTTATTGTTCATTTTATTCTCAAAACCCTTAGCTGTGTGCTTGTTCAATGGCAGTCTAATTCAAATCAACTTTCCTATCGATTCCCTTATACAAATCACACTTGTAATATACCAAAAGAAGATACTGATGTCTTCTTTAATTGTCTCTAAAGACTCAAAATCCAATTCTGACCCGAAGATAGCTTACCGAACTGATCTTTGTTGAGTTATCTACTTTTTTCTCTTTCCTCTTTCTCAACCCTTTCTCTTAAGTTTTGTTTTGTGACTGAGAGGATAAGTGCTTTGCCTCTCCAAGATATATTCTGAGACATGTGAAGAGGTGGGTGAGGTCCAATCACATCCAAGCCACCTCTTCCACTTATTCCAAGTAACAACAAAGAATCTGGTGTCTAATCAGATTCATCCACAAGCAAGCAGGTCTCATTTGACGACTTT
>SOPF01026161.1:0-49693 GCA_012979155.1 Hypericum perforatum
CTATAATTTAATCGACTATTGACCATACACCGTCCCAATCTAATTAAATTGTTGATGTTAAATTTGGAAGGGTGTTGCGTTCGAATTTCAAAAAATAAAAGAATAAATTGGGAGAATTATATTGAAGTAAGATTCAATGGTACTCAATTGATACGAAGATAAATTTTGTGGAAGGGTGGGTAACAACTACAATGCATGACTCGTGTCAAATGGCGAGTAGAATTCTTTCTTCTTATTTTTTCCCTTTCAGTTCGGAGGAGGTACAAGTATAAGTATTAATGGAAAACTAGGTGGGGTTGTTTAATTAGTGGGTCTAATCTGATGATTAACTTTAGTAAAGACATTTAAATATAACGATGAAAAAGGGACAGCCCAACATAGGTTTATTCTTGCGTGGTCTAATCATTTTACGTTTTCCTTAGCATCTTATCGTACCATCATCTTCCTAAGAACTTTCCAAGTCCATGTGTTGTGTTATGCCTTGTACCTAACATCTATTTGGTTTTCCGCCGTAGTCAATATACGAGTTACGTTAGTCAATATACAATTCTTGACGAGCTTGGTTAACAACCAACGTATAACTTAGATGGACTTTGTTCTTTCTTCTCAGTAATTGTAATCTAATTTCTCACACCATGATCATTCAATCGGCAATGTAGCAGTATGATAGTGGAAGGAACTGATGAAAATTTGATTGTATGATGAATTTTGTTTGATACATGTTTAAAATATCTAACACGGATTTTGTTGTGTTTTGTTTATAAGGTGACAAATCAACCGAAATATTAATTATTACAACATGATATGACCAATTTATTTACTATTAAAAATATCGAATCAGTTTAACCAATACACTCGAGGTCTAACTCAATAAAAAAAAACTTAATTTGAGATTATGGATTCAATACCTCTACACATTCATAAGAACATATACCAGCATTCGTATGGATTGTTTGATTTTAAATGCTTCAAGACTGATGCGATAAATATCGGGTTAACAATACGTGCAAGAGAACACGATCGCACAAGTAATATAAAGATAAGTAAGATCGTCTCCACATGGAAAAATGGATCAATTCTCTAAATACTGGATTATGAATTCTCAATCTTAATCTAAGCAATTGAAATCGAATGATTGGTTGGTTCTAAACTACGAATTCTACTATTGTTATCTGAATCTAGAGTTGTCAATCCTAAACCCTAATAACAATATCTAAGCAAACTAAACAAAACAAAACAAAACGAAATAAATGGATGCAATCTGTGCTACAAACTAAAGTTGTCAATCTTAATTCTAAACACACGAAACGAATCAATCAAACAATGACTAATCAAGCAGATGAATGAAAAGACAAATCTTGACTACGAAGTATGAAAATACCGCGTTGATTGAAGATCCAAATCGTTAATTCTTGAAGTAAAGTGAAAGTAATAAAACCTAAAAGCTATGACTCTTGCGTGAAAACTAGCCAAGAATCCCCAAAATTTAGGTTTCAAAGACCTTATATAGTCCAAAAGAAAAGAAAACCTAAAAGAGAAAAGTCCTAACTCGACTAAACAGGTTGAATATTTTCTTCTCGGTCCACCCAGCGGGGTGCTGGATTTCGATCTGCTCCATTATAGCGCTCCGCTGGATTTTCCAGCGGGGCGCTGGTCTTTCAGCATCCGTCTTTAATGCATCTTCGACACTTCATTTATCCGATCCGCAAACACACCACTTCTTGCCCCTTTCTCAATCCTCACCGGACACCTACAAAATAACCAAATCCCGACAGATCTTCCGCTCCTAAACATAAACACAAAATGCATTAAACCTACTTCGATATACGACGAAATGATATCAAAACACGAACAAACTACGCACAAAATATAGGTAGATGTGTGTCCGTTGACACGTACATCAAAGACAAATTTTTTATGTCATAATTGTTTCCTAATAAATTTTAGGACGAAAGAATTTTAACAAAATCTACGACTACAATCTCATAAAAAGTACTTAATACTATAAATATTATCTCGTAATAAAGGGTGCTGTAGTCTGTCATCGTATGAGAAAAGTTGAAATGGCAGACATATTTATGCCATTATGATCTTGTACCAATATGCTAAAGTTCTTTTTTGTAAGAAATGACGCATGGCATAAGGATAGTTATCACTATGTGGGCTGCGAATTCGCGTGACCAAGCGTTAGTAATGTCTTATCTTCTTTCACCTAAATACCTTTGGAAAGGATTTATATTGATCTATCTTGATTCCACAAGAATGTCCTACTTCGTGTCACTGAACGATGGTTCGACGTGAATTCGTTACTATTTCTCTTAGGAAATGCACTGTATAAAGATGAATAACTGGCCATCAATGTAACAGGGACGTTAAGACAATCCTAAAAGTTATTTGGTTCACTAAAGATTCATGAACCGCCCTGGATTTTTTTCCCAAAAATTATACAATCTTCGAACATTTACTAGATCACATGATTAAAATTTAAGTTCAATATGATATATAAATAGTGAAAAAAATTTATAACAAATATTTAACACTGTTTGTGTTATGCTTCCAATAATTTGAACTCGAGATATGTATGAACTAAAACAACGTTCTGGCTAATTGATCTGATTATTTGTCAGTACACAAATGTATGAATTCTTTAGCGGAGAAAATATGATTATATTCATCGGCTCATCGCAAGTTTATATTGCGGTGAACGGTGACGGTGAGATTGGTTGATGAGCAAGCCGCTTGATCATAAAAAAGAGAGAACGAACGGGAATAAATAAAGAGGAATATGGAACGGATCCTCATCGAAATATTCCGTACAAGAACAGATTGGCAATGGGCCATGCAAAGTTGGTAATCCAGAGAGTCACTCAATACAATTGGTAACATGTTTGGTTTTAGATATGTTTTGGCCATCGGTCTGGTCGGAGTTGGAGGTGGTTGGGCCGACTAAAGCTGTAAGGTTTCAACATGGCTGTGGGTGTATTTATAAGAGGTAGATTTTATCCTAAAGAAATAATCACATAGTGATTGCAAAATGACACATGGTGGAACGACACACAGGCAGTATATAAATTACGAAGTGTTTAATTTTTGTTACGTGTGAAAATAATGAATACTAAAATGATTTTTTTTCATTTTTTACGGATGAAAATATTGTTTTATAAGTAAAAAAGAAATATAACTATGTTTTCTTACGTCACCCAATATTTAACACGTAGATAGTCGATTAATTCAAATTGAGCAGAATGACATTTTGAAAATATGGAAAAAATCCTACAAAAATATTTAACATTATTTTCGTATGATTCCAACCCTAAATATTTGATTATTGTTTGTAAATGTAGTTATATTTGGGTGGCACATTAACACTATTAATTGGTAATTGCATCTAATTTCCTAACTTACTTGATATAAGAACCATTAAATTTATCGCAAAGCAACCGAACGATATGACTAGTTTGTTAATTATTTGGCCACAAGACTAATTATTATTACCGAATGAATATGATATATTTAATCATGTCATAAAGATGAAACCTTGCGCCTTGACATGTGAATCCGTCCTGCTTTGGGGGCTAAATTGATTTTTGTAAAAGCACAGATATTTGCTCATCCTTAATGGACAAGTGTTATCAATCATCATGATCTACGACAACTTTTTGTGAGAGATGATCTAAAAGTATTTATTCTATTCATCTCGACAAAGATAAGCCCTTATTTTATTTCCTTCCATTTTAGCTTTTACTTTAATATATCTTCAAATTTTATTCACAAAGTTATCCAACTTAATCATAAACTATCTTATTTAACGATGATCAGATATCATGCATTTCAGCTGAAATTAATTTTAAATTAAAATATTTACATTTACATTTTTTTGTTTGACTATAATACACCCAATATTCAAAATACTTACTATGTCAAAATTAATCAGATTCCGGAGGAGGGTGTAGTACTGTAGTTAAATCCTCCTAGTGTTTCTCTATTTAGTTAGACGTAACACTAAATGAATATTTATGCGTGACGTCCTTTAATTCGATGGTTGAGTGCGACTAATGTCATTGTAGCCCAAACCAAACAAAAGTTGATTCTTGAACAATTCTTTTAAGTGAGGTCCTTGTTGGTCCAGGCTCCTTAGATTAAGCATGACAAGGGAAAATGAAAACGAAAGCACAGAAGAACGACCTCGTCATCTTCCAATTGGAGAAGCAAAAAAGCCTAACTCAGACGCCAACAAATCCACCATTTAAACTTGAACAATTTGATGAGCCCTATGGTCTTAATTTCACCCAAAAAAATTCACAGGAATAATAATATTTCCGTATGGAGTTTAGCATTAAATTTCGAAGGTATTGACAGAGCAAGGATTTACGTAGCACTTTCCCCGCTTCAGCTTGCAGATAAAACTTGTATAGGTCATGATAGTTTCTCTAATTTCCATTGTTGGTTTGACGCCATTTTTTTTATTTATGTCAAAATAATAAGACGACTGGTATAAAATATATATTTTTTGGATAAAATATTAAGTTTGAGCATTACCAATGAAAAAACTCTCTAGGTCCCTAAAAAATCTCATGAAAATTCCGGGAGGTGAGGCTTACGATTGACTAACTAGACGATTCTAGGAAAAAAAATTCAACAACTAAAAAGAAAAGCAAGTGAAAAGTAGTAAAAATAGACTTCTCACTGTTGAAATTATGTAACAAATACGCTACCTCATTGCATACGACGCCCCAAACCACCTTTTTTCATTATTGCATGTCCACAGGTCGTCGAAACACTGCACTTTTGCTGCGAATTCGTCTACAGACGAACTACCCAGTTGAAGTAAATCGAAACCGAATTTCATTAAATAATAGAATCTATGAAGTTGGGTTCTGGCCGGAACTTGACGCGACATGGAAGTTAGAAAATATTCGTAATTTGATATGTTTAAATCGGTATTAGTTGAACATAATATATAGTTTAAGATGGGTAGTTCCAAAATGAAATATAAAATAGTGTGTGAAAGGGAGGGGAGTAGAGTGGGTCGGAATTCCAATAAGTCGATCTAAAGGAATAGGTAGCGTCACCAACGACCAATGTAAACATAAACATTGGTTCTTTTCAAATTTTCGGTAAAAGAAATACAAAATTTATTAAAAAACTTTGTGTATTTTATGGTCAATTCAAACTTTTTGCAAACATAAAAATTTCGTAAAAAATTTAATACTGTTTAAAATTTTCAAAATTTAGTTCGATCACTAAAATTAGATTCACGAAAAAATTGAAACGTATAATTATTTAATTTTAATATTGGAGTAAATTAAAGTGGTTTTTTTATAAGACCAAAAAAACCAGAGTGGGGATTTGAGGTTATTGTCCGAAGAGACTATAATGTGTCGGCTTGGACTAATTATTTAAAAATGAAAAAAAAACTGTCTTTTGCTGCTTTTGCTTCGCTTTCTGGCTTCTGATTTCCCGGCGACAAGTTAGTTTATTTCAATTTTTTTTCCTCTCCCTCTTGACCTCCCTCCTACTCCAACAGAGTTAGTTTGGTCCCTTCGTTACTTTGGTTTATTGAAATTAAACTTAAAGTTTCAGTCTTTTTCTTCTGGGCGGTGATAAAGTTCCGATCTTTTTAATTTCCTTTTTTGGGAAAATAGCCAAGCAGTGAGAAGGATGGAAGGAATTATTTGTGTTCCATGAGGAGCCCATTTCATGTTCTGGGTTTGTTTCAATGAGGGAAGATTCATTTTTGCAAGGAGTTAAATGAAATGTTAGCTAAAGCTTAGAGCTTTATGTGGTTTGGCTGCAAATTGTCTACTACAGAGTTAGTTCCTTAGCTTTGTAGTACAAGAAGTGTAAGTTCTGAGTTGTGTCAGGATAGAGAAGAAAGCCTAAGTTGGTGAAGGAAGACTTTGGTGTTTTGTTTATTTGTACTTCTCTACAATGAAAGCTCATCCTAATGGATGTCTCCCAAGTGGTGGAGAAGGTTTGTTTTTACTTGTTGAAGTACTTTTCCTTTTACTGTTGGGCCTTATTCACCCTATGGCTCATTGAATTTTATGATTGGAATTTCATCTGTTTGGCTGAATGATGTTATGATTCTTTTGGGAACAGGGGAGAGAAAGGCCATTAATTCGGAATTGTGGCACGCTTGCGCGGGACCATTGGTTTCATTGCCACCAGTTGGTAGTCTTGTAGTTTACTTCCCTCAAGGTCATAGCGAGCAAGTAAGTCCCCGGCCTTCTTCGAGACGAAAAGTGCAGATGTTCCATCTTATGGTTGCTTACCTGATTGAACTTTTGGGTACCACAACTTCCAGGTTGCAGCTTCTATGCAGAAGGAGGCGGATGTTATACCGAGCTATCCCAACCTTCCTTCCAAGTTGGTTTGCATCCTCCATGATGTTACATTACATGTATGTAATCCTCCGTTTCTTGTGATTGAATTCGTTTGATATTTATTCGTGTTGAAGATGTTAAACTATTGAGATAAACTTTTGAACAGGCTGACCTGGAAACTGATGAGGTGTATGCTCAGATGACGCTTCAACCCGTAAGCAAAGTATGTCGTCCTTCGTGTTCGGCAATTACGAAACTCCATTGGAGCTTGAATTTTTGAATCTAATGTAGTAGGCCTCTCTTTCACTGTTTATAATACAGATCGATAAGGAGGCAATATTAGCATCCGAAATCGGCATAAAGCAAAGCAGACAACCTGCTGAGTTTTTCTGCAAGACTCTTACAGCAAGTGACACAAGCACTCATGGAGGATTTTCAGTGCCTCGTCGAGCAGCTGAGAAGATCTTCCCACCTCTGGTACTTTGATGAATATCAGGATTTTCAGTGCCTCCGAGGTTCCTTCTTATAGTTCTAAGTGTGGTTTCGTATTATAGGATTTCTCGATGCAACCACCTGCTCAGGAACTGACAGCAAGAGATTTACATGATAGTTCATGGACATTCAGACATATCTATCGCGGTATTCTCTCCTTTTTCACGTTCAGATCTCTTATTGGATTTATCAATCATTATGAAAGCCACTTCTCTGGTGAACTCACCCAGCTGCGCCTTTTTCATCACAGGTCAACCGAAAAGGCATCTGCTAACGACTGGGTGGAGTGTCTTCGTCAGTACAAAGAGGCTTTTCACTGGGGACTCTGTTCTGTTCATAAGGTATGCCACGAATCTCCCAATGCCAATACTATCAGCTTAAATGTCAAGTTACTAAGCTGCTGCAATGTGGTTGGATGTAGGGACGAAAAGTCGCAACTTATGTTGGGAGTGAGACGCGCCAACAGACAGCAACCAGCACTCTCTTCGTCTGTCATATCTAGCGATAGCATGCACATAGGGGTTCTAGCGGCTGCCGCTCAAGCTGCTGCTAACAACAGTCCATTTGTAATCTTTTTCAATCCAAGGTAGTTTGGATGCCTATGTTTTGATAGGCGTGGAATTTTAGTGAAGCTTGGGTTTTGATAAGTTTCCCCTATATTTAATAGGGCGAGCCCGGCTGAGTTTGTGATCCCTTTCTCCAAGTACAACAAAGCAATGTATACACAAGTGTCACTTGGCATGAGATTTCGGATGATGTTTGAAACCGAGGAGTCAGGAGTCCGCAGATACATGGGTACGGTTACTGGCATTAGTGACTTGGACTCAGTGAGATGGAAAAATTCCCAATGGCGCAATCTTCAGGTACCATTAGCATCTCGCAACTTACAAAATGTGTGGTCGATTTCTAAATGGAAGTATCGTAACCGATGCTGCTTCTATTCCATTAGTAGCTTGAGCAAGGTATTAAGTTATTACTGTTCTCGTTCGCAGGTAGGATGGGATGAATCAACTGCTGGTGAAAGACCGAGTCGTGTTTCTATATGGGACATTGAGCCGATTGTAACTCCTTTCTACATATGTCCTCCTCCCTTTTTCAGAACCAAGTTCCCCAGGCAACCGGGGATGCCAGGTAATTGCTCCTTTTTATTCCTGCTGAAATAAAATTTTCAGGCAGAGGTTACCAGATTTGGCTTCTTTCTTAGCTGAAGAGCAACTACTTTTTCAGATGATGAGTCGGACATGGAAAATGTTTTCAAACGAGCAATGCCATGGCTTGGAGATGAGTATGGCATGAAGGACCCGAGCTCTGCATGCCCTGGCTTGAGCTTGGTTCAGTGGATGAGCATGCAACAAAATAATCAGTTCCCATCCGCTCAATCGGGATTCTTCCCGTCCATGGTTCCTCCCGGTGGTTTGCACAATACTCTCAGTACCGATGATCCTACGAAGCTACTGAACTTTCAAGCTCCTGGCATGTCTCCGCAAGCTATTCAGTTTAACAAAGCAAATCCACCGAACCAAATTGGTCAGCTAACCCAGTCACCATTGGCATGGAACCAGCAGCAGAAGCAGCTCCAACAATTGTCGCAAAACCCGATGAGCCAGGTCCAGCAGCAGCAACAACTACCCCTTGTGCAACAGCTACCAAATCAGCAGCAGCAGCAGCGGGTGCCTCAGCCCTCGCCACAGCAACAGCCTCTTGCAGAAGCGCAACAAACACGTCAACCAACATCACATTTACAACAGCAGACTCAGATGTTTCAAGCACCGCCCCCGAATAATGGTTTGGTGGCACCTAACCACATACAGAATCAAACTTTACAGCAACAGGCTGGTTTCCCTCAGCTTCAGCAACAACAGCAGATAGCAAACAGCAATATCCAAGTGCAAAGCACCGCTTCTGCCATTAAGACTCCCTATCAAATGACCTCCTTGGCACACGATCCACCATTTCAGCACCAAATGGAGCCAAAAGCAAACATTTTACCGAGACAGCAGCACCAACCACCATCTGCAATACAGTTGTTACAGCAGAACTTGTCTCAACGCTCGCAACCACAAGCACCTGCTGTGTCACAAATGCAACAATTGTCGCAAGCCAGTCTCTCGGATCAGCAACTTCAGTTGGTTCAGAAGCTTCAGCAGCATCAGCAGCAACAGCAGTTGCTTCAAGGAAGCTTACTTATACAACCTCAACTGTCTTCACAACCATATTCGGTCCACCAAAACCAACAATTCCAACCTTCAACTCCACAGCAGAAGCATCAGCAACCTCTAGGAGGCAGCGGCATAACAACGGCAGCCCTTGCGCAGCCACAACTTTTTACTGCCAGTCAAATGCATGCTCTTCAGAAACCGCCAACCGCAGTTAGAGCTCATTCCACTCTTACTGATGGAGAGGCACCATCCTGTTCTACCTCACCGTCTACAAACAATTGTCAGATTTCTCCTCACAATTTCTTGAACAGAAGCCAACAGGGGCCGACCATTTTGATGGGGGAATCGGCCGTTGAACCTACACGTAATGCTAATCAAGATATCCATGGGAAATCTGATATTCGGATCAAGCATGAATTTGCCAGCTCTAAAGAGGTAGAACAGTCGAAGTACAAAGGTAGCATTATGGATCCTCTGGAAGCATCATCTTCTGGAACATCGTACTGCTTGGATGCAGGCACGATCCAGCAGAATTTCTCGCTCCCGACCTTTGGTCTGGATGGCGATGTTCATTCGAGGAGCAGCTTTCCCTTTGCGTCCAACGTTGACGGAATGGCACCAGATGCCTTATTGTCAAGAGGATACGACTCTCAGAGAGATCTCCAAAACTTGCTTGCCAACTATAGCTGTGCACCAAGAGATATCGAGACCGAGTTGTCTGCTGCTGCAATAAGTTCTCAATCATTTGGAATGCCAAACCTGCCTTTCAAACCTTCATGTTCAAATGATGTTGCTGTGAACGAACAAGGGGTTCTCAAAGGTGGTGGTGGCTTGTGGGGAAATCAGACTCAACGCATGCGTACGTACACGAAGGTTTGTCTTTCGCCCTATACATCTCTATAAGGCAATTTTTCCTCTTATTTGAGATTCTAATGCACGATATTGCTTTTGTCACATGCAGATTCAAAAGTGTGGCTCAGTTGGAAGATCTATTGATGTCACGCGATACAAGTGCTACGACGAACTCAGACATGATTTGGCACGCATGTTTGGCATCGAAGGACAGTTGGAAGATCCACAAAGCTCGGACTGGAAGTTGGTTTACTTGGACCACGAAAACGATATCTTGCTCGTTGGCGATGATCCTTGGGAGTAAGTCACAAACTAGTAGTAGCTAGTAAATTTCTTCCTCTTGCATTTTGTTTGATCCAAACTGGACGTCTTGTCCATTCACAGGGAGTTCGTAAGTTGTGTCCAGAGCATAAAGATCCTGTCATCCGGTGAGGTGAAGCAGATGAGCTTGGACGGGGATCTCGGTGATGTGCCGGTCTCCCACCAGGCCTGTAGCGGTACAGATAGCGGGATTGCTTGGCGGACACACTACGACGATCATTCGGCTGCTTCATTCAATAGATAGGTCTTAGAACAAAATTTCTGTTGCATTTAACGGATGTGAATGCACTAACCATACCACCCAGTATGTTTACCCGAACTATTGTGTTCGGATTCAACACGAGCTGCTTCATGACAGATGAGATCGGTCGCTGATAGCCTTCATCCAAGCATCGGATGATAGCAAGAGGAAGCTCCGTTTAAGAAGATGATCAGAAGCGATTAGCTGGAAGAAAAGAACGCATCAACGTCAGCACCTTCTTTCCCACTAACTTAATTTGGTAGCTTATATCACACTTGTGGTCCCGGTGTAAATGTCAACATTAAGAAGATATCTATAGATTTTCGCCTGATGGGAACAAATTCTCTTTATTAACTGTCTTTTCCCACAGCAATTAATCTGTGTGGAAGCCTTCAAATTGCAATGCATAATTAATGGTTTTTTTCTTTCTTTCTAGCCACTTGATATTTTGACAACTGCATGGCAATGCCATCTTCGTCTGAGCTGCAAAATTACGGCCCCGTTTCATTATTTAGCTCAAGGGACAACGGAATTAGATAAAACAAAGTCATCGGAGATCACACATTGGCATAATTGAGGAGGCATTTTCCTCCGTTCTTGGCCCAAATGGTACCCTTTGTGTTCTACAATGGATCACTTTAAAAAACTACACCCGTAAGTTCTATGACTCGAGGTAACTCACTCAAAAATCATTGATACACAAAACAGAAAGACCCATAGGATGGCTAAGAAAGCACAGCCATGACATCGGAAGCCCTCAGAGCAATGTAACTAGATCCATCGCTGCCCTTGAAGTCATTTCCCGCATACTTGGAGTACAAGACGGAGTCTCCAGAGGAGATCGACAGTGGTGTCCTTTTACCTTCATCGTCAAGAGGTCCAGGCCCGACTGCTATCACCTGTCCACCAAAAACATACACCAGTTAAATGGTCTTATGCTTATAGAAATAGCCAACATGGTGAAGGAAGAAGCAAGGTTTGAATCTAACCGTGCCAAAGGACGGCTTCTCCTTGGTAGCCTCAGTCAGAATCAAGCCTCCAGCAGTCTTCTCCTCGGCCTCGGCAACCTGAGGCCACAATCCAAATTAACAGGTTGTTTTCAAGAGAGACAGATACGGTGGTAGAGCAGGCCACTGTCTACAGAAACAACAAGACCCGACAGCTAGGTACTCTCTGACATCAGTAATTCCTAACATAAGCAAAACAAGAAAGCAACATCTATAGCGCTATAAAAAACCACACCATTTCCGGTTACAGCACCTTAATGAGGACTCTGTCATTCAAAGGTTTCAGGTCCTTGATGTCATCTGTCTCAAGAACACCAACAATATCATCCTCCTTGAGAATGAGATGAGCCGACCCATTGAGCTCCACCTCAGTCCCGGCATACTTAGAATACACCACCTGAGCCCCACTCTGCACAAAGAATAAAACCATGAAATCCCGATTTCATTTCCACAATGCAAATGTTAAAAGAAACAGTCTTGAACATCCAATTCCATGGAAACAAACCTTCAGAGAAACGACCACCTTGGTTTCCCCAATGGTTCTTCCCTCACCAACAGCAACCACTTCGCCTCCTTGCGGCTTGGTCTGAGCAGCGGTGGGAAGCAAGATGCCGCCCTGGGTCTTCTCCTCGGCCGTCTTAATCTTAACCAGCACTCTGTCAGCAAGCGGCTTAATTGCTGTGTACTGCACATATTAAACACCACAACCAGATCAGATAACACTAAAAAAACCACAAACCAACAAACCAATACCTCATTTCACAACATTCTCAATGGCTTATTTGAAAATCAATCCCACAGAAGAATGAATTACATTCGACTCAATTCACATATAGAACTATAACAATAGTTTAACAACCAAAATGTTTACAATTCCTCACTTGTAATAGAAACAGAATTACATTTCCTAAACAAAATTGTTATAAAACAAACTGTTTTAACTTTAAATCAAAATTAAAAAAGGAATTCTATCAACCAAACAATATAAAACCAATCCCCACCTACAAAGCTTTCTGGGTTCCACCCCAACCAAACCCCAACAATCCGTAAGCAAGAAAGATGGAACCTTTAAACACCAAATTGGATAAAGACAGCAACTTGACGGAAAAGGGTGTACCTTAGGGGCGACAACGGTAGCGGCTTTAACGACCAATCCCCGGAAAGACCGTCCGGCGAGGGCACCGGGCTTCGCCGTCCCGAAAGACGAGAACTTTACAATTGAAGGCCTCAGACCTTCGAATGAAGACAAGCTCCGGGGGGAGATAGAGACCGAGGAAGTAGCTGTGAGCTGAGATGTCGCCATTTGGGTGTGTGTAGGAGTGGATGCAAATGGAAGTGGAGATTAGGAATTGGGAAGGATAGAGAAACCCTAGTGAAGAGTTAGGTATAACTGTATAAGAAGGAGAGGGAGACAAGGAGGTGAGATTTGTTTAGAATTCAGATGATAAGAGATGGTTCTAGAACTATCTTGTTTTTTGGGATTATTATACATATATTTGGGATTACTATACATATAACTTACCTTGGTATATCGTCAAATAGGCTAGAAAATCATGTATATATTTTTTTTTACTAATTCTCAAGTTTTATAGTTTGGTTATAATAATATATTTGGGATCTTACGGGTCTTTTGTTATTGTCAGTCGCAAAAAGATTTTTGTGTCCTTGTACAAAAAAAAAAATTATCTCCTCCAAACTTGGAACATCAACTTAAATCCAGAATTAACACTAATCCAAAAACAGCAAAAAACCAAAAACCAAAATCCAAAAAAAGTCATGGTCACTGGAGAAGCCTTCGTTTGTTTGACTTCAAAGGAGAAATCTTGGTGGTCACCGTCGATTGGACCCAGCTCCCGGGTGGGGTTTTTGAACAGCGAGGTAGCTTCGTCCACGTATCTCAGGAGGTGAGCCAGCCTCGAGGTCGTCGACGGTCAAATTTGAATTTCCAACGAAAACTTGAGTATGAAGGGAGCTGGAGGTTTCTGAGCATGTCGTCATCATCAAGGTGGCCACAAGTTCCTCTCCATGGCCGTCGTTGGGTCTTGTCACTCTCCTATCTATGAACGGGAAAGAGGATCCAGGCAAACGGGTTCAGCTCGGTCAGGTTTAAAGGTTTCGTCATTTTCGCAACAAAAAATAAGAAAAATATCGTTGAGGTCAGTCAGGACCCTAAACCAACATTAATTCAAAAAGAGGGACCTTACACACTATTTTGGTAAACTAGGTAGGTACCCTAGCACAAATAGTTTATAAAACTAAGGATTTTAAGGTAATTTATCTTTTTCATTATTCCATATCACTTTCTACGGTTGTTTTCTTCTTCTTGTTATTTGTTTATGAGTTACTGGGTTTTTTAATCGTGGTATTTTGGATGGGGTTTCCTTTTGTTTAAAGGTTTAATCCAACTATATAATTTACTTTAAGAAATTTTTGTGTTGTTAATTTTTGGGTTTGGTGTTATAAGGTCTTCTTCATAAAGGGAATGGGTTTTTCTTAATTTATTTTGGATAAATTATCCTCATATCCCTAACTATGTCCTTATTTGTGTCAGGATCCTCGAATTATCAAAAATCGGCATAAAATTGCTAATGTATAATGAAATATTAGTATGAGGTCCCTAGTTGATGTCATCAATCTTTTTTTCTTCTTTTTTCATGAAATTGACCAAAATATCCTTAAACAATAAAGTAAAAAATTCATCTTCTTCAACCTCAAACCGAATTTTTTCCAACGGCCTTCCTTCTCGCCATCGGATGCCTCCCTCGCCGACAAGCTCGCTCTCCTCACTTCAACCCAAGAATATCGATGACCCTACCTAACACTTCAATTAGTACTAACACTCTGAATCAAAAATCCTAATCACCAAGGTTGTTGCAAAAATGTAATCAGACCCAGACCTCTCCAAATTTTGATAAAATAGGGTCTCTATTGTAAATGAGGAATAAGTCAGGAACTTGAAGATAATTTATCTTTTTTGTGTAAGAACATAAAAATCTTTTTATATGAAAAAATAGAAAAAAAATAGTTCCTGACATTAACGAAGGATTCAAAAAAAATCAAATATTTAATGATAACTAAACTACATAGACTACAGATTTAGTAGAGAACTATATGGTCTTCAATAGTCTCCTACATGTAATCATCCATTTTTCTATAAGGCTAGTATCCTAATAATACTGAATAATTTGTATTAAATAGAAGTATGGAATTTATCAAAACTTTCTAATTTCTTAATACTCAAATTTGATATTCTCGATTACATTATATTCGGGTCGGAGAACTGATGATAATTTTTTGAAAATAAAATTTTACTTCATTTAAATCTGAAAATTTTAACTCTTGGATATCTTAGAGATATACAACCTTATATCGTTAGAATATAATCCTTTTTACAACCAAACCTAAGTAGGAAAGTTCATTCGTTTTGTTTTTTTTAAGTCGCAGATTTTATGGGATGAACAAATGTTCTTTCACCGGTAGGTAACGGTTACTAATTTATTGTATGGGTTATTAATACAATATGTGTGTCTTTTATTTTGAAGTTATCATAAAAAAAAAGTGTATTGGCAAGCAACGAAATCTGTGAGGCAAGATAGGCACGCGTTGCTAGTTTTGAGTAGGCCCCTGCCCATCCCAGTGTTTTTATTCATCAACCGAGGTCGGCCGCATTTAATTTTGGATGTAATTAAATTTGTCAAGACATTCCTATACCCCTCCACGACCTGAAGAAATAAAATTCTACCGATTGCTCGAAAATAAAAATTCCTACGGATCTAAATGAACTTCAGGAGCTATATACAATCCCGTAAAATAAACAATGTTTCCGTCGAGTATAAACAATTGCGCGAGAATACCCGCACTCGTGACCCTGCTACATTGTCATGTCCTAGGCATCACATTATCGATGCCATTGTTCTCAGTTTTCAGTTCAATGCCCTCTTTACAGTGTCACGCCCTAGGCACCACATCAACTTTTTTCAGTTCTGTTTTTTTTTAATTCAGTTTACTTTACTAAACTCGAATATGATGTTGAGTAATTTGGAAAACGTTAAATTTAAGTTCGAACTAACAAATTTGGCAAAATAAAAATTTTATTGAAAATTAAAAATTACAAAAAGAAATACGAAATTGCGAAATTATTTTAATGCAAATTACATAACTAACTACCCTACCAAACTTTTTTAAACCCAAAAGTCTAGTTATTTAGATACAAAAATGTAAAAAATTATCAAAAAAGTTTAAATTTTTTTTGTTCGAACCGAAGAGTATAAAAATTATAAAGAACTTTTAGAAATTTTTTCCAACTTTTTTGAATTTTTTCGAATTTTTTTAAAAAATTGACTGTGCTGACCTGGCCGACGTGGCCCAATCAGTGCGGATTACGTCGGCTAGTCCACCAAGCTGGCACGAGGGCGATGAGCGCCTCGCTCAATGGTGAACCGCCACGTGGTGAAATGGAGCCGTATGCCCCTCCCGCTGCGAGTAAGGGAGTACATCTAGAAGCAAGCAGAAGTTTTCCACTATTTTCATTATACCGTCCGATATTTAACTTAATTAAAGTTTGAATCCGTGTAATTTCTGTGGAAAAATTTTCAATGCAATTTTCTAACTCCGTAATTCTTGATATGTAAAATACGGCCATGAAAGTAGTAATTATATTTTGTTCAAGGGAAAAGTCCTCCTAGGGCCCTTGTGGTTTGACCCGTTCTCAGATAGGTCCTTGAGGTTTAAAACGGCGATAATCGGTCCCTGTGCTTCCAATTTTTACATCTGAGTCCTCCCGATCCGGTTCGATTCGAAAATCCAAAGTTTAATCTCGCAATTTCGATGACGAAAACGCCGATTATCGACTCCAGGTGACTCACCAAAGTGTCTCTGACATGTAGATACCAATTTCACATGTTTTTGTCACCTGAATTGCGAGATTAAATTTTGGATTTTCGAATTGAACCGGATCGGGAGGACTCAGATGTGAAAATTGGAAGCACGGAGACCGGTTATCGCCTTTTTAAACCTCAGGGACCTATTTGAGAACGGGTCAAACCACAAGGGCCCTAGGAGGACTTTTCCCTTTGTTCAACGTATCAAGGAGTCCGCGTGCGTATATCAGAATTTACCTTTTATGGCACCGCGTACCACACCAAATTAACATGTTTTATCAGTATCCCTATTACCACCTATCAGCTACCATATATTTGGACGGTTCCTTTGGAAAAGAAGTTGATGCATTCGATCCGTCAATGGATGAATGATGACGACGACAACAACGTGATTGAAATTAGGACCTTAGAGGGCGAAGGTTTGGATATTTGCAAAGTTATTAGCATTTGATTCTCTAAGAGATAAGGACTAGTTAGTGCAAATACGAGAACAACTGGGGAACACAAGAGTTTAGACCATCCATAACATGAGAACGTGCACTCTCTCTGTGGATACGTGGCGGACTCCCATTAGAGAGGAGCCTGTGCGAAGTTTGACAAATGCGGACGCCATGCTGACATTTTGTTCGAGTGATGCAACTTAATTAGTTTGCGTGATTTTTTTAAAAATTTTTAAAAATTAAAAAATTATGTGTACCATTGTATTTGAACAAACTTTTTGTTAATAATTGTATTAAAATATTTATATTCGATAACATTATTTTCAGTTAAAAAAAAGTTGTTGATCAAGAAATATATGAATTATATATTTGGCTGTTCGAAGAGATCATGATATAGAGAGTAGTGGAATATCTAAAGTACATGAATCACTAAAGAGGAGATGATTCAGTCTTCACCGATTCTCCTAATCGGATGAACTAAGGATCAACAATGTTGCGTCCACCTGACAGGAGACTATAAGAAAGAGAGAGCATTCAAAGGAAAGGCAAAAACCATTTCAAACGATGATACAAATTTTGAAGAGAATGAGGTGTTGCAACTCTCCCACGAATGAGTGGCTGCACAAATATTACAGTTGATTGCAACGGCCAAACAACTGTAATATAATTTAATCTAATTTTAGCTTAATGTAATTTAATATATTTTTAATTAAGTACTTTTTTGGTTTTGTAAACCTATTTTATTTTAATGTAATTTTTAATTAATAGATAATAAAATTTTAGCTTAATATAAATTTAGCAAAATTAATTTTCAATTATTATCGGCTCAAAATTAATTTTAATATTTTTCAGTTCGTTTGAATCTATATCCAAATTTGATACAATTAACTATATTTCAAAATAGAAGCAAAATTGATGTTGAGCCAATATGAAAGTACATTAACGAGAATACTATTGTGGACAAAAATAGAGTAGAAAATCCAAACTAACATGGACGAAAAAAAGTAGAGTGAAAAACACTATAATAGATTTTCTTATGTTTAACCTAACTTTATTGATGCAAGGCCTGTACTTAAGTAGATTTCTGGGCGTAGTTCATTTAGTTCACATTTGAATGCTTTACTGATAGGTAATAATCAAAATTATTAATGATAATAATAAAAAAAATTATAGTAAGAACCAAAGTGTACTTGCCTGACAATATAAGGTATAAATTACTAGAGAGTTCAAATACTAAGAATGTGAAATTCTTGGAGTAAATTTACTTTTTTAAAATTAACTATAATACGATTGTTTATAGTAGGCTATATTAATATTTGAAAACCGTCTAATTCTATTCAGATTTGGTTTCCTAATAATAGTTCATTCATAAAATTGAAATAGAACACATAATACCATATTACTACCAGAACAAAATTATTACTGACAAAACAGTCTACATTTAATGTCGTTTTATTCAGAAATAATCTTCTGAATAATATATTTAAAAATTAATTAGCTAGGAGGGCTTGGTCCTACCAATATAGTTGGTAGATGCGGCCCCGAACCAAAATGGAAAAGAATTGATGGGAGTCAATTAATTCTCTCTGTATGTCTATTGCATGACAAAAATGGAAAATGATTGATGTCGTATGTTCCGCGTCCCAACAATTATAAAACTTTCTTTTCGCCAAACAAAATTCTAAGAAAAATAACAGTGGTAACAAATTGTCTAAAAATTCTTGGTGTTTAAAGATTTTATTGGTATGATCTCTTTATTATTGAAATACCTACTTTCCTATTTCATATTACATAATAAAATTTTCATATTTTTGCCGAAGGAGCTGCCATGAGCCCATGACAAAAACAACACCAGATTTTTTAGTGGGCGTAAAGAAGTTGGTGGGTCTTGGGAGAGAGGTAATCGGCTCAAGGAGGACAAAATTGATGACGTTCTGAAGAGATGAATCGGCTCAATGTACTTAAAAGATTGCAACTTTTTTCTCAATTTTTGTTATTAAGGGTTCAAGAAATGTGACTCAAATTTAAGTGGGAGTATAATTGTCCATCTATGTTCATTTTTGGTGGAGCTAATTTCTAATACTAGATTCAGAAATCTGAAGGTTCTATTTATCTAAAGATGGAAAATAAAGATATGTGTTTCAATAATAAAGAGATCCCACTAATAAAAATCGTTAAAGACTAGGAAATTTTAAGGCAATTTACTCAATGATAAAATAGAGCAAGTAATAAGAAATTTATTTTTATAATTGTACAATGAGATAAATTTATTTAAGAAGATCTTGAGTTCAATGGTGAAGAATGTAAAAAAAAAATTACAAGAAAATTCATCTCTTAAAATAAAATTTTACAGTATTCTATTATTAATATTATAACGTACAAAAAAATATATAATGCATCATAAATAGGATCTAAATTCTAAAAACAAATATTTGCCCAAAAAAGTCAAAATTTTAGTAGATAGGGATCCCATCAAAACTTCTTTCGAGGAATGGGCCAGAACCGTACATGAGATTTTCACGTAGAGAACCCGTCGTTGTCTCGGCTGTACTGGGGATAGAGGGACTTGGGGCAGGCTCTTCTATTCTGGTTCATAGTTTTTCTTGGCTATATGGTTCGTCCGGGGGAGAGATCGAGCTCGAGGCGTTCTGCGAACCAATCATAGACTTTATTGAGATAGGGAGCTATTGGGGAATAATAGCACGATTAGATCTCACAGCCCAGGCACAACGACGCAATTATCAGGGGCGCCCATCCTACCTCCTCTACGTTCTTGACCAACTATTCGATTCGTATCTTCAATTCAATTTGAACTAGATATAGATATCTAATTAATCTGAATCCTTCCTTCCCGGCCCCTCCCAAGGGAAGTCCCGAGTTGGTGGCCTGCTATAAGGAAAAGAATGGCAATACGACGGTGTTTTGAAACTGGAAGAACGAGAACTCAAAAGCGGACCGTATAAATCTAGCAACACTTTTCTGACTTTTACTCGTTCTTTACATTTCTTCCTAGCTGCTTGGCCGCTCGGTGAAATAGACATGTCTGTGAAGATGCGGACGCCCTATCAAGCAACTTATCCGATTTTGAAATTAGGGAGTTCACGTTCTCATCATCTTTGGTAAAATCAAGCCCAATGCAAAAAAAATGCATGTTGGGTCTTTGAATAGGCATTATTTTTTTTTCAATAAAGGATTCTGAGATTTTCCTTGGAAATTTTTCCAATGTTGTTTAGATAAGAAAAGGCCGTGTTCAGTTTGCCTCTTGGCATAATCAAGGACTTGTTTGGTTCATATTAACACATGGAATTGAAATGTCAAAAACAATTCTCAGGATGTCTACTAGAACTTTCGCTCCATTTTGTAAGTCTTCCGGACATGACTAAATAGAGGACTGGGCTAGACAAATTTATTTGTTCTAACCATATAGTCCTGTGTTTGATAAGTTAAATATATGATTGAATTTTTTAGTACAATTCTTCATCTGTTACGCGTAAAAATTTAGTTTACAATTTTGTTAAAGACAAAATTTAACCTTTATAGCAATAGAATAGAATAATTATTAATTTAAGTATCATTGACCATCAGTAATTCAAATAACATTGATCATCACAATTACATGAAAAATTATTGTACCATAAAAACGAAATTGGAAAAAAAATTAACATTTATATGATACATATGTATGGATTAATTAAGTATTTGAATCAACAATTATACATATATATATATATATATATATTAGAAATATAAATTTTAAAATTTTGAATGAGTTCAAATAATAAAAAAAATTGAATCTGAATTATAAAAGTGCATATGAGACTAAAATCTATATATTAAAGAAAATGATTGATTTTAACGGGGTTAATGGTGAAGAAATAAAAAAAGTTAGATAATATAGTAAATGTATAACAGAAAATATTTATGTCATTCAATACAATTTCTTGTCTTATAAAAATACATGAGATAAAAAATGGGAATGAAATTGAACAAATTTCAAACTTTTTCTCGTTTCAAGTGCCAAATCTAGACTTGGACAAAGTTTTTGTCCAATCATGCCCAAATCATAGAAACAAACACAGTGTTGGTGTCTTTAATTAGCAACATGGTGGATGTAAATATGTTGTTTGATGAACATAACATTTTACTTATAATAAAAACAATTCTCTAAATTATTTCCCAGATAGTCTGAATTGTCTAGTGGCTGCTACCCAATGCCAACAACAAACTGATCAATTATATGATAAAAAAGTTCCGGAAGTGTACTGAGTAATATTTTTTCGAACCTGTCTATTGTTACAACAGCAATACACATACTTTTTTATTGAGTATTATTAGTGGGTTTTATTTTTGTATGATTTAAGAAAGTAAGACTGCAAGGTTTTCGAGCAACAGATTTAAAAATACTTAATAAGTATCATAGTTGCCATATTTAAGAAGTGAAGACAATATAATTTTTTTTAAAATTTAGTTTTAATTTATAACTGATTATTTTTCATAAAATCAATTTTTAATTTTAATAAATGATTTTAAAAATATATCTAATTATTAAATAAAAAATATTAAGTGAAACAATTGTCCCACGAGAGTACATGTCCGTCCGTCCCTCAGTATAAGGTCATGACCCTTTTCAAATCATATTATTTTGGTTTTCATTCTCCACCCCACGAGTTTAGAATAAATTTTATACATTAAAAGTAATACTATAAAAGCTTTTTTTAAAATTAAAACCAACATTAATTGGACTACAAATACTATAATATGTAGATAAAAGAAAGATATCCATTCGTTCGAGGAGCATATAATATACCCGTAAGACGAAATTCCCAACTACCAACCTACTGACATAAAGACTCCCGGACCCATATTTTGTTAGTTTGTGCTCCAATAAATTGACACACGAGGAGTAAAAACTAAAAAATAGAGAGTACAACCCGCACATGGACGAAACTCGAACATAGACATATATATATATTAGGACAAATTAGCCTCATGTCTCTGATCTTTACCAAAATTTTTTATTGGGTCCCTCCTGTTAAACAAATGATTAATCTGTCTATGTTTTATTCAAAAATGTTTGTCTCGGGTTCCCACCGACCAAATCAATTTTTTTTAATTTTTTGTCATGTGAAATAACTATTTTACCCTTCACAAAACTACAAAAATATGATGAAATTTGTCGTTTTATGAAAGATAAAATAGTCATTTCACATGACAAAAAATAAAAAAAATCCAATTTGGTCGGTGGGAACCCGAGACAAATATTTTTTAATAAAACATGGACTTAATACTCATTTATGACAAAGGAGGGACCCAATAGGAGAATAATGTAAAGACCAGGGATCTGAGGGTAATTTACCCTATATATTATTATATCTATTAAAGAAACGAAAAATATGTATACCAAAAAAAAATTAATAATTATTCTAGAACTCCTTCCTTATCAACCCCGCGTACCTCGCTAACGCGCCTCTTAGCTTTGACCCACATCACTAGGAAAGTCAGCCCCCCTCGGCCCTCACTCACTTCCCCAACGTATATAACCCTCCTCGGGTCACTCCACTACACATAAACTATAACATAATCCCGAATTCGCGAAATAATTTTCCGCTACAACATTTATTTAACAAACGGAAAATAGAAGTTCTGTTATTTTCTTGTAAATGGTGAAGTCGATTGGGTCGTCGTCGAGAAGCCAGTTGAGGGGGGAGGAGGGACGGAGTTCGAGTCCGGAAAACGACCGGTCGTCTGAGAAGAAGTACACGGGTGTACGTAAGCGGAAATGGGGCAAGTGGGTGTCCGAGATAAGGCTACCCAACAGCCGGGAGAGGATATGGCTAGGCTCCTTCGACTCACCCGAGAAGGCGGCGCGTGCATTCGACGCGGCTCAGTTTTGTCTCCGGGGCCACACGGCCAAGTTCAACTTCCCCCACGCACCGCCGGAGATTCCCGGTGGGAGGACGCTGTCCCCGCCGGAGATCCAGCTCGCAGCTGCAAGGTTCGCCGACTCTTCTCCGATACCCCCGGCGGAGAGCAACTCGTCTCCGGCGACGGCCGAGTCGCCTTGCGGGTCGTCGGAGGGGACGGCGCCGCTGGAGGGGAGCTTCAACGAGCTCTTAGCGTTGGACGATAATACGGAGTTGTTTACAAGGAGAATGGATTCCGGGAATTTCGCGGCGGATTACGGAATATTCCCTGGGTTCGACGAGCTTAATAACGGCTTTATCGCAACTCCGCCGGGCCAAATCTCCGGTGGCGGCGCGGATTATTTCGTGGACGATGGTTTGGATGGCGGTTTCGGACAAGATTATTATTCTAACAGCCTCTGGAACTTCTAAAATACCATTAATTAATTTAATTAGCTGGGATTTATAGTCATCACATTTTGATGTGGACAATTTTAACGAGTTTCCGGAATCAAAAATTGTGTAGTTCAGCAACGGATACACCATATTAAATATACGCATTTCCTAGACTAGATGAACTATTTTCTACCGCAAAATATTAGTTTACGTATTAATTAGTGAGCCTGTTTTTGTACGGTGGTATTTTTTCAATATAAACGAGTTTTTGTACGGTCTTGTAGTTCGTGATTTAATCGAGAACTGGATTGGGTTTCGAAGATACGAGTGCAGTTTCAAGGAAACATGACACAAAATGTGCGTGTAATATAAGTTATGTTTCATGTTTTTACTGATGGTAACACGTAAAAAAAATATCCAATTTAAAGAACTCTTTGATTCGAGTTTCTTTGATGGATTCAAAGTTCAAACACAATCATAAACTTACTTCTATTCTTGCATTAAGAATCAATTGTTTCAAATGAGGTCAATTGAGTTGCACATTGTACAAATTTTGATTTCACGAAGGAGTGGGTGAGAAATGAGGACCATGAGAGAACAATAATATGTGTAGAATCAAACCGTTCTAATATTATGTTAGATACTATATATCCAACACAAAATATTAAGATAATAAATTAGTGAATTTTTTAAATTTATAAATCTGTTCACTACACTCGAAATTAGTGATATGATATTCTGAAGATACTATATATCCAACTCAAAATATTAAGATAATAAATTAATGAATTTTTTAAACTTATAAATCTGCTCATTACACTCGAAATTAGTGATGTGATATTCTGAGCACACTCATTTTAAAAATATAACAATATTAAATATTGGTTAAACAAATTTATAAATGTTAAAAGTTCTATATAACTTAAATTTAATTTGTTTGATTCTTTAAGTATTTGGATCATTGCTAAACTCGATAATCCCAATCGAGCTAAATAAAATTTTATTTAGATTTCAAAGTTAAGTGAACCAATTTTTTAACGCAACTGAATTCATTATAAATTGGTAATTCATGATCTAGTAAAATGTTTTTTGGGTGAGAATGGTGGGTGCCATGCACCCTCATGATCTAGTAATTGACAATAGTAATTTAGTGCTCCTGCTAAGACGCGGGTGGTGCCCCCGCAGGGCCCCGGGAATGTTACATTGGGAGGAGGTCAATTATATCCCTCCCAATCAGGCACCATTTCCACGTGGGGGAATTGATTGAGCCAATAGAGGTGCATTTTTAGTTTTCCTGTGGAAAAGGTTATTATGTACATAAACCATCACCTGGATAAATTTGTAAAATTGTTATTTTCATTCTATAAAAAAAAATATTAGTTTGAAGTACTGAGATTTCAAAATATTTGTCGAATTTATATTAATTATTAAATATATTTAGGTATCTTCGGGGTGATCTTCCTCGCTGGTTTTTGCAGATTAGGTTCTAAACATGGAAAAGTTGGCAGTGCAGAACGGTTATCTATTCTGGAAAATGCACAAGAGAATGGGAAATTATTAAGGTACTTCCTCTCGCCTTCCCTACAATTCTATAAATAGGAGAAAGATGATACGCGGACGAAGCGAGAATGAGTTTTTCTTTTTCCAAAAAAATTCAGCCGCCATTGAGTCAATTAAAAAAAATTAAAAACGACAAACAATTGTTGTTTTTCCCTCTCAAGTTAATATTGCACGTGTTTGTATCAAAAATGATGAGAACTAGGGGTGGAGCCAAAAAATTTGGCGAGTGGAGACAATATAAGAAATACTTGAATTTTTATAATGTTTGGTTTAATTTGTAAGTTGACTAATTTTTTAATAGGGTAAATTTCTAATTTTAATTGGAACATATATCAAAAATATACCTAATTATCAAAGAAAAAAAATTAAGTGCCACCTACCTCCGCCCCTGGCCTTAACTCTCCAGAACGAGTTAATTTGTTCATTGCCCTCGCATTATAAAAATTCAATAACAATGTTTGATTATCCTTAACTCTCTAGAACTTCCACAAATAAGTTCACGCTCTTTTTTTTGGGTTGAAAATACGTTGGTATTATAGAGGATAAGATCTCATATGCTTGTCAATGTATCATAAGAGCTGAATTTGTCATTTAGGAAAAAAAAATCATGTCACATGAATAAAATGCAGTGCAACCTCTAATTAATGAGCATAGATCTTTCGTACAAACGTTCCATTCAAAAAACATAAATCAGATTAAAAATTATATAGTTTTTAATTTCATTAATGTGCAAAGAATGAGAATCATGTGAGAACAATAATAAATATATATTCAATTTGTCTTAATATTATATTAGAATAATTATTATATTAGATTCAAAAATTTGCACAGTAAAATGACAAAAAATAAACGTTTGTAAAAAAATTTACATAATAAATTAGAATATTCACTATATCCACCCTTCTTACTCTAAGAAATTTAAGGTGCTCAACAGCAAACAGCTACTAGCTATCACCAATAGACGAGGTGCCATTTGACATGACTGTTTGGCGGAGGGCCAATTGATGTTGAGCGGCTTACCGTTCTGTTCGGTGGACTGAACCTTTAAAATAGGGTAAATTACCCTCAGGCTCCTGAGTTTTGTACATTTTTGTAGTAGGGCCTCTGTATAATTTGAATTAGATTTAGGGTTCCTACTTTTCGAATTAATATTGGTCTCGGGTCCCTAATATCACTGAGGATGATGTCAGCAACTTTTTTTATCACTAAAATGACTAAAATGCCCTTAGATAAAAAAAACACCTTCTTTAACCTTTGAACAACAAAAACGTTAAACCCAGAAATTAACAAATCTGAGATTGCAAATCTTCAACCTTTAAACCCATAGGACGTACCAAACTAAATAACAGTAAACCATGAATTTCTTTTCAATTGAGAAAAGGAGAAATTACCACTTCGACATTAGGACTCACTAACTAAACAACAATAAACCTTTAATTACTTTCTTGCTTCGATTCTAGAAACCAAAAAGAAAGGTCATCCACTTTTCTTTCCAGGTTCACGGATCCAATCCATTTAACGCCCAAAGGAATCGTGTGGAACGAGGGAGGATAAACGGCTCAGATTAGAAGAAGAGGGAGAAACCCTAGATCGATTTTGATTTCGATTTCTAGTGCCCATTGCAGCGAGAAATCGGGAGGATCCACCAGCGTAACCCAAAAGCGAAGAGGTTGTCCAGGTTGAGCTCAGCTGACGAGGGAGGATAAACCCGGAGTATCCACCAACGAGCAGCCTATCCCACCTCGCATTCCTCGTCTTCCTCTTTCTACCACTCAATTCCCCGTCCTCATCCTCGATGGACAAAGTTGTTGGGTCCAACTCTGAGGACACGTTGACTGTGGAGAGGAGCAATTTGATGTGGGTTTTATGAGTTGGGAACGTGAAGGGGACAGAGCGGAGTAACGGTGGGAGTAAAACGCAGTGGGTTGGAGGTGGCGATGGGGTCCATGGATGAAGTAGTTGGTTGGGACCCCAAATCTCGAGTCATAGGGTTTGGGCGTCGATGTTGATTTTGATGTTGATCCAGATCTTGGGCGTGGAGATCCGAGGGAGTCGATGTTGTTCGAATGTTCTTTGTTGTTCCAGATCTGGGTTTTAGTTTGGTGTTCAGTGTTGTTTTTCTGAGTTTAATGTCTATCGATGATGTTCATTTTTAATTTTTTTATTAAGGGTATAATGGTCATTTTAATGATAAAAAAAGTCGCTGACATCAGCCAAGGACCCGAGACCAATATTAATTCAAAAAGTAGGGACCCTAAATCTAATTCAAATTATCCAGGGGCCCTACCACAAAAACGTATAAAACTCAGGGGCCTGAGAGTAATTTACCCTTTAAAATAAGGCATTGCTCTTCTCTCTTTTTTTGCGTTTGGGAGCTCAGACCTCACTCGAGGAAAGCCAAATCCTATCAGCTACCTCTAATAGCATTCTATGTTTTTAAGCAAGGATTAACTAGTTTTAAGTATACTATTTCACACAAAGATTATTACATCGATTAATTCAAATTCAAGTAGTATAAATTTTTTGAAATAGTAATCCAAATAAAATATGAATCTTTTTTATTAAAGTAGAACAATTTTCTCATAGGTAACTAATTTATCCTTTTTCAACATATATAGGATAATTAAGAATAGACTTACAACATGACATGAATGAAATTAACAATCTTCTGCAATTTTTTGCTTAGGAATCCTAAGCTTACGAGGTTTGTAATTTTCAAGATGCAATGATCGATTGTATTTTGGAGTCGGAAAAGAATTTTGTCTTCGTAGTATATTCAACGATACTCTTTTGTCATTGGTGCAATTTTTTGTAGCATCAAAGTTTAACCAGATCGACAGTCACGGAGTGAAAGATCCCCTTCTGATTAATATTATAAATAAAATTTATTTATCAAAACAAATTCTACTACTCGTTACCAACTCAATACCCAAACAAATCCAAGAAGGTACAAAGACTCGTCATTTGATAAATCAAAATGATGGACAAACTTAAACTGCCCCTGATTGATATGTTTATTCTCTTAAATTTACGAGTCTCACTTAAATTTATAGTGAAAAGAGAAACTATTGTCATTTTTTGGGTAGAAGTAGAATCCTTGTTTTTATTAATGAAGAAAGATTCTATCCAATAGAATTTGAAAAATTGACGATTAAGTATAGTTCTAAACATTATTGTGAAAAGGTAAGTCCTTATAAATGTTTAATAAGTAGGATCGAGCATCTGGTACTTTATACAATAGAGCAGTTAGAACCTCGGGTTTAATTTTCCCCAAGTTTAATTTTCTATTGACTCATTATCTGACATAGCATCCAAGTCAATAAAATTAGATGCATTAGTATCCAAGTCAGCAAAAAATAGATAGACTAGATTTGCAGTGAGTTCTTACACCATTTTCGTCCTTCTGGCGAAAGAAAAATGTTGAACCATGAAGTTTACATCTTCCACCCTAAAAAGTAAAAAAAATTGACCAATAGCTAATTTCTTGCGCACACAAGGTAACCAATAGCTAGAGTTGGCGGCTGCCAAGGCTAATGTGCACGCAAGGGCTGCCCATGTTGATTTTTTGGTTTCGTGTTAGATTTTGTGTCGTGTTGGATTTTGAAATACTGAGATTTGTGGAAGTTCTGGAGAGTTAAAGATAATCAAACATGCGAGGGCAATGAACAACGTTGTTCTGGAGAATTAATGCCCATCTACTTTTGATTTAGACACATGCAAGATTAACTTGAGAGAGAAAAGCAACAATTGTTTGTCGTTTTTAATTGACCCAATGGCGGCTGAATTTTTTGGAAAAAGAAAAACACATTCTCACTTCGTCCGCGTATCATCTTTCTCCCATTTCTAGAATTGTAGGGAAGGCGGGAGGAAGTACCTGAATAATGAATGTCCCATTCTCTCGTGCGCATTTTCCAGAATAGATAACCGTTCTGCACTGCCAACTTTTCCATGTTTAGTACCTCATCTGCAAAAACCAGCGAGGAAGACCACCCCGAAGATACCTAAGTATATTTAATAATTAATATAAATTCGACAAATATTCTTCTAGGCTTACGAGTTTTGTAATTCTCGAGATGCATTTTATCGGTTGTAATTTAAAGCTGGAAAAGAATCTTGTTTTCGTGGTGTATTCGACGACACATTTTTAATTTTTTATGCAATTTTTTTGTCGTATCAGATTTTAACGAGACCAACAAAATATTCTTCTAGCTAATTTTATAAATAAAAGTTAATTATCAACAAAAATTCTACTACTCGTTACCAACTCAATACCAAACAAATCCAAGAAGGTCCAAAGACTCGTCATTCGATAAATCAAAGTGATGGACAAAATTATCCTGCCCGTGATTGATATTTTATCCTTTTAAATTTATGAGTCTCACTTAAATTTATCGTGAAAAGAGACAAACTATTGTCATTTTTTGGGTAGAAGTAGAACCCTTGTTCCTTATTAATGAAGAAAGATTCTATCCAATAGAATTTGAAAATTTGATGGTAAAGTGTACTTATAAACATTATTTTGAAAAGGTAATCACTTGTAAATGTTTAAGAAGTACGATAGAACCCTTGTAATTAAATTTGGGACATTTAGCACCTTGTACTTTTGTACAATAGAGTAATTAGAACCTCAAATTTAATTTTCTCAAGTTTAATTTTCTATTGACTCACTAACTTACATAGCATCAAAGTCAGTAAAAATAGACTCATCAGTATCCAAGTCATAAAAAATAGATAGACTAGATTTGCAGTGAGTCCCTATACCATTTATGACCTTCTGACGAGAGAAAAATATTGAACCATGAAGTTTACGTCTTCCACCCTCAAAAATAAAAAAATCGACCCCATCTTTGATTTACATTCTTCAAAAGAATATCTTCAAACAATATTCCATTGCAAGTCTGTAGTCGGGCATAAGGCATCAAACAATATCTGTTATGGGTGTTCGAGCGAGAGAGGGGAGATGGGGATGGTTGACAAGCATTGTCGTAGTTATGTGAAGTGTTGAATAAGGCTTGAAATTGGTGGTCGAGTTGGCATACGCCAACTGGTTTGCACTCGCAAGGTAATCAAGTGTCGGGATGGCGGCCGCGAAGGCCTTTGTGCAGCAAGGGCCACCCAAATCAATTTTTTGAGTTTTATTTTGGATCTTGTTTCAAAGTCTTAATTCGGACTAAATAAATTTTTGGTACTTCAAAGTATTGTCTATTATATAAAAATTTATTACCTAGGGTTGTATATGAGTTTTGACTCGTATCCATCAATAAAAGTTATCACTTCTTATTGTGGACGTAAACATTAGATCACACTACGTTATATCTTGTACCCGCATTTTTTGTGCGATCTTGTTCTCTAGTTATAATTTTTTTTAATAGTAGAGCTAAAAGTTAGAGGATGTCAGATCAAAGCATGAAATTTGTTTTTGTGAAATTCGATGATTTATCAAATTTTGGGTTATGATAAAGGCGTGTCAAGGATCTTCTTGTGCAACAAGGGATGATTATCGTATTCTCAGAGAAGAAATGCAAGAAGATGGAAGAACTAGAGAGGAAGCAGATGAGGGCCAAGGAAGTGACAACAATTTGCTTGTGCTTGATAATAGATAAAGAGTCACTAACTAAGGTATAGAAGAAACTGGAGAAGATATATGTCTAAGTCTTTGTCGAACAAATTTTATCTAAAATATCAATTGTACGCACTCAAGAGGAAAGAAGGCTAAGATTTAAGCCATCACATTAATGGTTTTAGTCAACTTATAAATGAATTGAGAAATCTTAAATTCAAGTTCGAGTAAGAAAATAACATATTATTACTCTTGAATTCTTTATCAAGTTTCTATGAGAATTTGGTTACAATCCAAACTTGAAGAAATGAATCCTTAATATTTAAGAATATCACAAGTGCTCTCTTGGAGTTTTATCATTGGAGAAAAATAGGCGATTAACAAACAAAAGTGTTGATTGTAAGTGATAGTCATAGTCAAAGAGGTGAAAGAGACTAAAAGAGATCCAAGTAGGGGTCAAAGAGATTCAAAGAAAATTACTTCAAGTACTGAAAAAAGGTACGTGAAGAAGAATTGTCCAAGAAGATCTCATGATCGCAAAGAAAAATGATCATGTTTTGTGAATATGGTCTTTATTTGGAAGGGGTGGATGGTGATTATTTTTCTATCTAATCAAGTCCAAAGTATTCAAATTATTGAATTTTGAATAACGCTTGCTCTTTTCACATGACACCCAAAAAAGAGTGGTTTGACACCTACAAGTTTGTTAAGTCAAGTAAGGTAACTCTGGATAGTGATTCTGCTTGTAAGATAATTTTCATCATATGTAATAGTCGAATCAAAATAAGGGATGGTGTCATGGTAAAATTGTGTGGAATGCGTGTTCTAATGTTGATCTCATTAGAAGCCTGAATTATAGCAGGTATGTATATAAGATTGTAGGTAGTATAATCAAGGTTAAGAAGGATGCTATGGTGGTGATGAAAGGTGAAAATGATTCTAGAAATACCTATAGGTTAGTAGGACACAATATTGTAGGTGAAGTCATAGTCTTCGATTTTGATAGAGAAGAGAAGAGTTTATGTCATAAGAGGTTGGATCGTATGAAGAAGCAAATGTTTATCATTAATAATTTGAGTAGAGTTAGAATTTGCAAAAACGTAGATAGCAAGCTATGATTGTTTTGTGGAGACATGGATGATAGAGAGTCATATTGGTCTTCGAGAAACATTGTTAGCTAAACTCCATTATAGTTTTATTAAGTGTGTTTGATATTTAACATGTGAATCCAATGGTAGCTCCACAAAGGAATTAGATATTTTATTCAACACCGAAAGATGGAATTCGAAGCATGTTGTTGATTCTACTAGGTAGAATAAAAGATGTGATCAAATTATAGAGAACACGTTTATTAGTTGCAAGATTACTTCTATAAATGAACTGTTAGTTAGAGTTTAATGGAGATTACAGGGAAGATGCCAAGTAAGCACAGAAGCTCATGTTTGGGAGTTGACTCCAAGTAATAGAACAAAAAAAATAAAGAAAATTCAGATTGTCTTATTCATGACAGTTATTTACAGTTCGTGGAGAAGTTAGTATATATAATCGACTTGGTTTTGCAAGATTTTATAATTTTTCATAGTGCGATACTTCGTCAAGATGGAGTTTATTAAAGTTGGTATAAAACTTCATGATTTTTCGCAAGAGAGGATTTCTCATCAAGGTGAATATTGTTAAGTATGATGTGAAATTGGTGATGTAGCTAGCATATGCCAATTGGCTTGCGTACGCAAGGCAACTAGTAATTTAGAGTTGGCGGATGCCATGGTCCTTGCGCATGCAAGAATTTTTCTGATTTTATTTCGTCTCTTGTTTTAGATTCGTAATTCAATCTAGATAGAGATGTTAACCGGTGTAATTTGTCTTAAATTGTAAGATTACCTATCGCCACATTGAACATTCAATATATTCCTATGAAGATACTGTGTTCCTACCGCAATTATTTTTACGGATTTACTTCCATATGATTTTAAGGAGATTCTTACTCTATTGAGATTGCAAATATTTTCAGTAATAATCTATCTACTTATCCAAGTGGATGAGGGGAAACTAGAAGTTCTTATTTAAATTTAGTTATTTATGCTTTTGCCACGAGATTTGATTTCGATGGTTTCTGGGATATTTGCTATAAAAAGTTTATTTGGGTTTCTGAAAGGAAGACGCAGTGCAGTTCATTATTTGCTATAAAAGGTTTATTTGGGTTTATGAAAATTGCAGGAAGACGTTTAATTATTTAATTTGATGGTTTAAGGAGGGACGTATTGCTCTTATTTACATAATTTATTTTCTCTTTTATTTTGTGAGACATCATAGATCTTTATACTTATAAAAGAACATTACAGAACTTTATTTTGATTGTCGACACATGGACATGAAGCTAAATCAGTTGATTTAGAAGACGTCGAGTGACGACTTCGGTGATATTACAATATGTTACGAGGTACCTACTAAACATTTTCTCACTAAACCCTGACTTCCCAAGGTGCTCAAAACAATCGGCACGTTCGACTTCATAAACTATTTTTTCGCGGGCGTCACCATAATCACTTACGATACCAAACTTTATCAGCCTAGTCAAACAAATATTGATAGACTTAAAATTTTCATTTTTGTAAAGTTTTTTTTGCATGGTCTAAACATAAAAAATATAGGATGTCAATAGTTAAAATCTTAACGTATGTAATAGAGTAAATATTTTTCTTTGGAAAATTGAAGATTAATGATAATATCACCTCTTATTAAATCTTGGAGAGTCTCTCCCAAGCTTGTAATTCCTTAATTGTAGATATCAATACAGGTTGTCAAAGCCTTTTTTAGAGCAGGTTGTTTTGCCTCCTTAATAAATTCTTTCATTTGGCCTATGGAAATTTGGACAAATGACGTGGCTGAATTTAGGGCTTCCTTGCAAATATCTGTAGAACTGGGCGATTCCTCCATTTTCTTGAATAAGGTCAAACAAATATCAGGCTTTAGGATTTTATCAACGCAAATTGTATTGATATCATCTTCTGAAAGAGGAAGAGCCGAAGAGTTTGATTGTACAAAGAGATGCCAATAATAACAATAATGCAAACGCTAAACAAGGGCTCCCCATTGAAGCAGATATCGTTTTGTAATGCTGCTCTCTTCAATTATTAATATCAAGAGTCAATTATCAAATCAATATTAAAGATGGTTTCCTTTTTATATTATTTTTTATTTGCTTATTTTGATAAGCTTTCTTATAGTAAGGTATATTTTGGAAGGTAGGTCAACCTGCCAATTTACGGTCATATCTCAATTTATTTATCATTAACGGTTAAACTTGCTGACTTTTGCACCATTGTGAAAGATTTATTTGACTTAATAATACAAAATATAGTAGTAACTGATAGGTGTAGTTATTGATATCAAAATTTACTTTTTAAAAAAATATCACAATTGATTAGGTTTACTTTTATATAACGTTTTTACTGGTTTTTGGTCAAACATCATAGATTTTCGTATTGATAAACATTGTAGTACAATTAGTGTCCAAATTAATGTCGTCTCTTAAGCTATAAATTCAATAGATTTTGACTTCGGATTTTCCTATATTGGTATTATTAATATATGTAGACATAAAGTGTCCCAATTGACCAGATAACAAGTTCTAAGCCAAATATATATAAAGAATCCACTGATCCAAAATATATAAATGTAGTTGATATATTATTACCCCTTAAAGAATTGGTTAAAGATTAATTACATTATTGGTACCGAGTACCACACCTTAAATACTCGATAAGAACATATTAGAAGTATCATTATGATATGTATGTACTATTCGAATATATACCGAAAATATACCTAAACCAAAAGTGCCCCACAGGCGTAGATGGGGTCTCTTCTCTTGCCTTGTTTTTCAAATGGGCTGCACAATGTTCGGGACTCTGGTCAACGCTTCTTGGCTTCATGGCCATATTTCTGGGGGAAAGGAGATGATGGGATGAAGCTTTGGTTGGAAGTACAATGTATTAGCTGTCATACAGTGGCCACATAGTCATCACAATAATAATAAAGACATAACAAATGATACAAATTCAAGTTTGATAATTAGAGAATATGAAGAGGAGATAGCTGATAGCAGTATCACTTCTTATTATGTTTTGCATTGTTGTTAACACACAAATATTTTGGATTTGCACAAATTAGATGACCGATCTTTCGAGAATATTAGCGATCATCAAAATCATACTACAATAAGTTTCCACGTTTTAGATATTAGGCGAAGAGAGAAGGAATGGACGATCCAATTGCATCATTGCAGTTATCAACATTGGTCTCGGCGGCCGATGCTTTAATATTAGCAATGGAGTAGTCGACACTCGCGAAGCTAGCCTGAGATTCTCGGAGACTTTGGATAGTATCTCGGAAGGAGCTCACGCATAAGCCAAGATTCCTCTTTAGCTGTGGATCGATTGTTTTGGTATAAGAGACTTGATTAGATTTTGTGTTTCTGGTGGCGTTGGCTATAGCGTTGTTGATGGTGATCTAGAAGGTCTTGCGGCCAACCCATGCGACGCCTTGAATAAAGTTCAAAACTTTTAGAAAGAATGGAGTGTTTATAGTTTTGAAGCAGATTGCGTTTATGTCGGATGCTGAAATAGCATAGGTTGCAATGCGCCTGATGGCTACTACTTGCAAGTAGTAGCTGCACAACTAATGGGTCTCTGAACGCTCATATTTTTACTTATATTCCGTATGTGTTTGGTTGTGTTGTTTTCTCTTCATTTTCATTGTGTTCTATTGATTCTTATGTCATTTTCATATATCTGAGTGAAGTTCTACAATAGTGTTTTGTGATACAAAGTAGAGCTTAATGAAAGTCGTTGCAAAGGGTAATTAAGAGAGGCTATATTGTAAAAAACCATAATTCTCTGCTCGAGCATGAGATTATCGCATATGAAATGTCGTTGGAAAACATAAAGCGAGACCTACATTTTTGTCTTGTTAGTTGAGGTCTAATTTAGAGCAAAAGATGGTAAAAATGGAGAACATGAAAATACAACGAGGTCGACGAACACTCGACGAACTCCAAGGACATGGCAGGCACCAAGTGCAAAGGAAGCTTGATCCTATTGGGTGCCAATTACCTAGCAATGGCCGAGCGGCTGATCCAGCTATCTTGACTTTCTATTTTGATAGTTTTAAGCCTATTTCGGACTTGGACGACTTTGGATCTTTGTTGCAACCTAAATTTTTTTTATGTTTTAGTATTTTTCATTATTTGATGCCACTAGTTTTGGCTTTTAGAAGTTTTAATTAGGAACAATCTCTTATAAATTTTTCTATTTCTAGCTAGACTGTTGGCTATATAAGAGCTATTAGTCTTTGGCTTTGATATATATTCTCACGAGCTTTGAGATATTATTCCTACAACTTTTAAGATTAATTGAAGGCTAAGTTTCAATTAGCATCGTGGTGGAGTTTGGCAAGACTTGATCAGGATACTAAGTTTTTCTCTTTCTCTTGTTATTCATTATTGTTTTTTAATTATTATCTTATGTTTATTGAATATGTGTATTAAATAAAATTTTTTAGTGTGATGCACAAATTATGTGATTGATTGCCTATGTTAATTTATGATTCGAATATCTTTTGCAGTAATTGTTAATTGATGATTTTAATTCTTTATTTAAATTGGCTACTTAGATTATGATTATAATTGACAGGCAAATTACCCCCTAGTCTCTAGTCTTAATCGAATTCTTCTATCGGGTCCCTTCTTTCTCATAAATGATTTAGCAGTCCCTGTATTTTGAAAAAATATTGGTCTCGGATCTCTAGTTGACTTCAACACCCATTTTTTCATTTTTTTGTTATATAAAATGACTATTTTACCCTTCACAAAAAGACAAAAATAAGATGAAATTTGTTATTTTGTGAAGAATAAAATAATCATTTCACATGACAAAAATTAAAAAAAGAGAGGATGATTTGGTCGGTGGGGACCCTAGACAAATATTTTTAAATAAAACAGGAATGAATTACTCATTTATGAGAAAGGAGGGACTCGATAGGAGAAGTATGTTAAGTCCAAGGACTAGAAGATAATTTGCCCTAATTAATAAGAGTAGATTGAAAGACACTCAAGTTAATGAAATAATAAATTAGCATATTCTTAGGTATTAATAAAATATTTTAATATGATAAAAATAACCTACTAGGAAGAATCATCATAATTAAAATTAGTTTAGTTCCAAGTCTAGTTAATCAACGAAAGTGCTAATTTGTAACTTTTGTTCTAGCTATCTTAGTTTTGCCAACATAATAAGTAAAAGTGTTAGGTAGATGTATTAGAAAACTCCAAGTACTAGTTAGAACCTCATAAGAATCATAATCTTGACATAGATAGTCAATCCATAAGGATCATATTTATATTATTTCGATTGATTTACAACTCTTTCTTTACGTTCTTTTTTTATTTACTTTTGTTACAATCTCAATCTTTCTTATAAAAATAATTATTACTTTTTCTATATGCAACTGATCATTTAAATTTTGTGTATCAACCCTCAATTACAATTCTTACTTACTATTATACTATTTAATTGTGTGTTTAATTGCCATCGATTATTTTATAAATTAAATTGGCACCGTCGACACATAACTGAGATTTTAGGATATAGAATCAAAAGCAATTTGTTTTGTGTAGCTTACTTGTTGATTTTGTATGCTATATTTTGTAAGTATCTCTAATGGATGCCAAAAACCTAGAATGAAGAATAAGACTTTGACCTATATACTGTGTTTGAAGTCAAATTGGAGCAGTCGAAAGGACACTTAAGCTAAACAAGAGGAACCAAACTAGATCATGGAGAAAACTCAGCAAGGCGGAGCGAACAATGCTCTTGTGAAAGCTAACATTCCAACACCAAAGTCCGTGTGTTTGACTAGTTAAATTATTTGACATGGTTTTGAGTGGATAGTTACCTAATTTGTCCTAACAATTTTTTTTATATTATTTTAAAAACTCTCTCCCTCTCCTCTTCTTCCTCCTCTCCTTCATCCTAATATAAAAAGTAGTTTGAACTAATTGAGTGATTATTCACTCAAAATCATGTCAAATAACTTATCAAGTTACTTTGCCATATGGACAATTTAACAACTATATATGAGCAAGTTTGGCAAGCCAGAAGGATATTATATCTCCATCATCCGAAGTGGATAGTATACTATTAAAAATTTCAAAATACCTTGACCAAATCATCAAATTGAAACCACATGCCCTATAAGTGAAATCAATGAAATCACAAATAAGCAAGTATGATTTTCTATAAATTTTTGAAGTCAAAATATGTATGTATGACTTGTCATTATTTCCTATCTTGGACACAATATAAGGCGGTGATGTGCTATTGATTATGCTGCATAGAGTGTTAGGGAGAATGGATTGGGTACCGATTGTACAAATCAATTTGTTTGGTATAAAATTTTGGCGGACCGTACTGACATTTTTTATGCGTTATTAACATTTCTTTCATGCCATATTTTTATTTCTCTCATCTGATAATGACATGTGTATTTTTATATTTTTTTTTGCGAGAATGACATTTCTATTATGTTATACTGACTCGTGTGAATTTTTGATTTTTTTCAAAAAAATAACTAACATGCATATTTTCATTTTTTTAATTTTGTGTTAATGATAATTCCATCATGCGATATTTTTCCATATATAATTTTTTTATTTTGGTCTCGTGATTTTTGAATTTTTACAAAAAGAGTCTTATTCCTATCATTCGTAAAAGTATTATTCGTCACTATTGAAAGTGTTAGATAACCCAAAATTGAGTACAGGGACTTAATTGTGCTTCTTGAACATGTAAACCCTTTTAAGTGATTAAGTCTTTTGAAAAAAATAGCCCAAGTGTTTTTTACAAAATCGGATAATTTAAGTTTGTTTAACTTTTTTATTCAAAAATTAGGCAAGTGCCGAAGAGGGTTGACTTTCCAGAAGAAAACATAAACAAAGAGAAAATCCCACTCGCGGAGAGTGGTGGATTAGTACCAAACTCCACCTTCTAGCCACGCGTCCCCACTTCATTAATGAGACTACCGGGATCTCTCGCCACGTGTACTCGTGGAAGGATCCCCCGTCCTCATCCAACGGCCAGCATCTCTCCCACGTCTACCGCACCAGACCGTATTCCCCCAAAATTCCCTCCATCGCGCATAAAGTCAAAAGACACGTACCGACCCACCGCCAGAGTTTCCGCTTCCTAAATACGACGCCGAATCGAACATAACCGCCGTGATAACCGCAAAGGGAGAAGAGCCGAAGAGGATGGTGAGGCCAAGCAAGGAGAGGAAAGAGAGAAGCGCCGGCGGGGACCGGTTCAAGGGGGTGAGGCAGAGAAAGTGGGGGAAGTGGGTGGCGGAGATACGGCAGCCCAACAGCCGCGGGAGGATATGGCTGGGGTCGTTCGAGACCGCGGAGGAGGCCGCGAGGGCCTACGACGCAGCCGTGGTTTGCCTGCGTGGGCCCACCGCCACTCTCAACTTCCCGACCAACCCACCCGAGGTGCTGACGACGACCGAGGGCGCCGCCGATCTCTCGCCCACCGAGGTCCGGGAGGCCGCGTGCCGCCACGCTCGTAGGGCGGTGACGACTCATGAGGGCGGTCTCGGTGGGGCGTTTTGTCGAGCACCTGGCGCGTGGACTGCTTGGACTGAAACGGCGCCGTTTGGTTAGGTCTGACTCGTTTTGACTCCTTTTTTTTTCCTTCGAATTACATGTCGTTTTATACGTTTTATGTAGGGTTGAGTTTTGTAGATTAATTAGAAGGAAATGTAGATTTGAGGCGTAAAGTTTGTGTTTTTTTATTTTTGGGTTTGAGATCGACTTAGTAAAACTTTGTAGGGTTGTTCTGATTTTGCAATTGTGAAGGATTTAGTCAAAGTCGCCTAAATCGGTGTCTTTTTTTTTTTCACCGGGTTGGGAATTAGTTGTAGCGAAACCCTAGTTTACCCAGAGCATTGAATTAGTTGTAGCGAAACCCTAGTTCATCTAACCTGGTCTTGTCGAAAACGATAATTATTCCATTGTCGAAACCGAACTCAAGAGAACAGAACTCTTGTCAGTGCGAGCAACGCCTCTGATGTTTTGTAATAATTCAAAATAGAGAACATTGTCGATGACCATTTAGCTCTAAAGTTGAAATCATCTCCTCCTATAAGTTGAAATGAGAACAATTTTTCTAAACGCTGCAAGTCACATAATGGAGGTGATAAATATTGTTCATCTAGTTTTAAAGCCAAAGGATTGAATCCTTGACTTTGCCCACGTTTGTACAACATGATACAATGGGAAGAGATTCTCTTAGTAGCTCAAGCCCCCAGCCAAGACGAAGTTCCTAGAGAAATCTACCCACAGCCTCAAGGTTGCTTACCTACCAAAAGCTACATCTAGAAAAGAGAGTGAGAAAAGAGCATCCAGGTGATTAGAAAGAGCACCGGACCATGTCCCCCAATCCAGACACAAGTAAATAACCAACATCAAGGTCGTGCGTACAAAATTAAGTAGCTAAATAATATTTATATTAATTAGGAGCCCTCAATATGTGACTCCAAAATAAAATGTGGCAATTGCTAGTTTTAGCTGCTCACTTATGTCCATAAAAAAAGGGAAAATAGGCTGCACTTCTAGGTGCGAAAATCCAAATATTAAAAACATGCAAAAACAATTCCTAGAAATAAGACGATGACTAAGGCATGTAGAGGATCTTCATCACTCTAGCATGTAGCCTCTACTGCCAATCGAAGTGCACCATTGCATTGCGGTGTCCCCAACGCTACCGGGACAACCTCGATCGTGCACGTCTCCTTGCCAACGCAGTTCTATCCATTAAAAAGGATCAAATTGTTAGTAAGTTATCAATAGAAATTTGGTAAGCGGTTATGAAATTGAAGCTCTTACCGTTTCGACAAAGTTCAAAACAGATGTGTCACAATCATTCGTTGTAAATGAGCCACAAGACCCTCCGGGATTTCCGAAGCTAGCGAATTTGATGGCTGAGATGGGCTTTTCGTTGCAGTTCAATTCCACGGTCTTGTTCACAAGAACATTTGCACAAACCGAGCCGACCGTAACTGTCTGGAAGCTGACTCCCGTAGGATTCCCGCCGAACTCCTCGAACAAGACCACTGTATTCACTTCATCGTTGAGGAAAGACCGAGGCACATGGTACCTACAAATACAAATACATATATATATATATGATCACAATTAGGCATTAATCATATCGGAGAATTTACACAGGGAGCGATTTGACTACCATCTTTGAGTTGGTTCGCCACATTGATTTTGGCACTTATCACTTCCATATTCACCGCGGTAGTCGCACGTATCGGTGCAGCCATCCTCTTCTGCAATGAAGCTAGGCCAGTATCTGCCAAGGCTATGGCCATTGACCCAAGCCATACCTTTTCCTAGGCCTTGTGCATCAAATACAACTGGGTCGGTTCCCAAAGGAGCCTGGAAAGTTGTCTGCACATTTGAGAAATCAGTTAGGTGCAACAATCAAGACAAATATAATCCCACAGATAAGGCTTGAAAAAAAAATTATATACCTTATACCAAGTCATCATCCTGTCAACTGGAAGTGAGTCCGGTGACCAGTTAGAAGCTTGCGGAGAATTCGGGTTGTAATATTGGTCATCGAAGCCTTGGAGTCCAACTCTATATAACCACTTATGATTCGATATGTCCTTAGAGATTGTCTCATCGCCGTTCCTTCCAACGATTTCCACTGGTCCCGCTATTCCATTGGCCTTCTCATCATAATGGGCACCATAATTCTGCACGTTGCAAAAACAACATTTTAAGGTACCAATTTTATTTCATCTTTTATATCTCTCTCTATATTAGTTAATTACCTGGAACCCAACGGTGGCACTAAGCAAAGAGATGGAATTCTTTCCAGGATTGAGTTTGACTTCCTTCTCAATGACAGAATTGAAAGTATCATATTTGGCCCATTCAGACCCGATGTACTGTCCGTTGACATACACGTGGAGGATCTGACCAGTTGCGTTGACTCGGATCGACATGTTAGAGGTCAAAACAGGATCATCTGGCTTGATGTTGACACTGCAAAACGGACAAGTAGAAGCGAACCATCACATTTCTTATATCCAAAATCAATACGAGACCAAAAGTTGAAATATTATGTCTTCCAAATTTGATTTACAATTACCTTGTCATATACCAAAGATAGTCGCTAGCGTCATTTGCCATGATCTTTTGGTCAACAATTTGGTTGGTGGAGATGTCTCCCTTGCCGGAGACGGAGGTTCTGTCCAAATTCTCCGGCCTCCATGTCCAGTTGAAAGCGGCCGGCTCGCCTTCCGCCCCGTTCGGCTTCATGACCATCACCGAAGTTTGCACATTAACTTGTGCTGTGTTGTATTCTACATCGTGGCAATTCGGAAGGATGCTCACTGACCAAGCGGGAATCTGGTATTGTTGACCTTGGAAGTAAATGGAAGCATCCGATGTGGTGTTGGTGTTGCTGAAGAAACAACTCTCACCACGTCCGGGAAGAGAGAAGACCGTAGCCTGAGACGAGCCAAATCAATAATGAGAAATTAGAACATAAACACAATGTGTGTGTAATAAGCTGAAAAATAATTAAAAAAAATAAGATTATTTATCATTTACCGTGACAGACTGTCCTAGATCGGTACTAGTGACATTTCCTTCGGTGAGATATTCTTCCATAGAGTGCAAGATGTCGTGGAGCTGCTTAAGATGGCCATACTTGGGTTGGTTCAAGCTACCATATTCATTTAGCGGTGCGTCGTAGTCGTAGGTCGTGGTGATGTACGGGCCTCCGGCTGTCCTTTCGAAATTCGTTCCACCGTGGTACTAATAAATATAAGGTTAAAAATGGATTTAGAACAAGTCCAAGAAAATATTTAACAATTGGAAAAAAAATTGAAATTTGAAGGTCCGAGAGATTAATGATTAACCATGTAGTAGTTTTGGAGCGAGCCCCCGAGTTGGAAGAATCGAGCCACAGCATAAGCAACATCCTCAGCGGTTCTGTGGGGATTTGGAGCTCCCCAACTCTTGAACCTTTTGAAGGAAAAAATCCATACAAGAAAATTACCAACAAACTGAAAAAATTCATATTAAAAATATTAAAAGATTGGTTGAATGTCACTTACCAACCGACCCAATTCTCGGTCCAGATTTTAGGACTATCAGAATATTCCGGAGTGAATTGATCGCAATAAAATCCATTGCACGTGTTGATCTACAAAGATCACGAGAATTTGTCACGATATAGCAAAAATAACATTATTACGTATTGAGAAGTACGGAAGTAAATCATGCATGACAAGAATTGAAATTAATAAATGGAAATAGATTATATTTACCATTGGTTTAGGAGCATCACTTTGCTGGCACATGAGCCATGGAACTCCAATGTTTTGAGAGACAGCCATATTGGCGCACCAATCAATATAAGCTTTTGCACCATCTCCATAACCCGATTCGACGTTTCCGAACTCATTCTCAATCTGCAATATCAACAATTCAATAATTATTTCCTCAATTAATATTTGATAAATACTAGCAGATGCATCTGAAGTTACTATTATTCTAGACAATTCATTAATTATTTCCTCATCAGTAACTATATCGTTAAAGAGATATTCAGATGTACCACAAAAAAAGAGAGTTGTTTAGATAAAAACTGAAATGGATCACTAGCATTCCGCACAATTTATCCAGGTAACATTTACTTATGGTAAATAAAAATTCCTTATGTTTAAAAGGCGGTCGGAGGTTTCAAAATAATGGTAGTTATAGCAACAAGGCTAATTGCCTAAAGAGTCTAGCCAAGTACCTGTGCGAGAATAATGGGTCCGCCTTGTGATGCAAAAAGATTATTTTCTTTCATCATATTGACGATCAAAGTAGTAAAATTTTGCATCTCGTTCTGCATTAAGACAAAAAGTTGTTAGTTTGATGATGTATTGACGAATAGAAAAAAAAAAATATATTTGATTACCATATAGATGTCGTTATTAGTGCGGAGCTTGACGCCGGGCATGTTGTGCAACCACATGGGAAATCCTCTAGAGATATTAATGAATAATAGAATCAATATGGATTGAAAAGATTCTAATATAAAAGAATTTAATGAATTAAATGCTTACCCATAATTCCACTCTGCGCAAACATATGGACCGATTCGAAGAATCGAGTAAAGTCCTGCATCTTGGATAGTCTTGATGAATCTTACGAGATCCAGATTGCCAGTGAAATCGTATTGACGACGAGAAGGCTCGTGTACGTCCCAGAAAACATAAGTTTCAATGGCATCCAATCCTCCTTCTTTGCCTTTCTTTATCAAATCTGGCCACATCTATTCCCCGCAAAAAAAATAAAAATTGCAGTTAAATAAATTATTTTGTAATATAAATAATGTTTCCACCAAAAAAAACTTGATTACCTCAGCAGTGCTCCTTGGATAATGGATGGATCCAGAGAACAAAATGCGATGCTTTCCATCGATGATTATTGATCTCGAATCACTTGTGACCACAGTAGCCGAAACGTAGTTGACACAAAGAACAAAAGCACAAACAACAATGCGAAGAAAGTTCATTTTGTTTCTACTAAGTACGGAATTTTTTTTACTAAGTGAAGAAAATAAGAGAGACCTTCCTTGTATTTATATTAGTGGACTATAAAAGGTTGTTCAAAAAATCTTATCATTATCGCATTATTATCTTACCAGATTTATCTGTTGAGATATTTAGGTAGTTAGATAAATATTATTTTTAAAGATGGTTATCATTTATTTTAAATAGATTTCAATAAATCACAGGGAAAATTATAAGTTATTTTAATTATTTATCTTTTGTAATATTTAATTCAAATTGAAAATATGCAAAGATTAATTTTTTTTGAATTTTTACCATCTCATAATTAGATAAATCTAATTAACTAATTTAGATTTAAAACAGAATGTAAACTTGTTAACGAATTATTTGTTATTCACTTATTCAAATTTAACCTCATTATTTGGATAGAATTCGATAAGAAAATTTTCATAAATTGATTTATGTGATTTAAACGGATACATGACTGATAAAAAAGATACAAATATTTGATATTCAAATAACAGAACATATGGGTTTCTCCTTATTTTTTGCTTTTTGAATTGTGTCTCACTAGAAAAGATCATCATTCGAATCTAGGGATTCATTCGTTGGTTTTGGAAAATATGAGCCGTACAAAACTAAGAAAACATGCTTATATCATACCATAAAAATTAGATCCGTAGTTGTGTTAATTTTTTGGTGGAATTTTTATTGCAATGTTGTATGTATTTGTTGCCAAGAGATGAATTATTATTATGATGTCACTTCCAAACAAATTGTTATTTTGGGTAAAGATTTCAAGGTCCAACTTGACAGCCCTGTACCCAAATGATTTATTAAATGGTGGGATTGGTTGATAACTGGTTGATTGCCAGAAACTATAACAATGCTAACTCAAGAAAGTACAATGAACAAACCATCAAATTATTATGATAGTGTTTAATCACCAAATAAGGTTATCCGTTCATATTAGAGCGAAATAAAACAAGAAAAATAATTAGGTCTATCAAAAAAAAATGTAACTCAAAACAGATAAATTATTTCTATTGTTTTATGGTGACATTTTCGGGTCACTATAAACCAAGTATGAGCTATTTTGATCTGTATTAACTTTTTTAAGTCGACAACACCTTAGAAAGTATATCCACTTTAACTACGATCTTCTTCAGTATTTATTTTTGATAATTCGGATAAATACAAGAGTTATTTCGACGGGTGCTAAAAGTCAGAAAATTAATAATTAATTTTAGATAATTTTTTAAAAAATATTTACATAAAAATCAACAACTTATGTCACAATTGATCACAACTGGATAATTATTATATTTTGTATAATTTTGTATGACAAGAAGGGAAACAAATCATGTTAATTCCATAGATAAATCCATGAATTAGGAGTATACAAGATACAAATCTTAATAAAAATGAGGTCCTTTATATTATTTAGTATGACAAATTAATAATAATTATTATTATATAAATAAATTAATGACATAAGAGGATAGAAGTTAGAAAAGCGGGTCAATGATGTAGACGAAAAATTTGAATTTTTTGGGGTCAAGATTAAATTTTCATTTTAATGAACTAATAAATTAAATTCTGACAACTGGAGTTTGACTTGCAGGTGTCACCATGTCAAAAACTGTAAGTGAAATATGTTCACGGTCTCGTACATGAGTTTTTATTTATTTATATTATTAGTTGAATTAACAAAATGCAAAAAACATTCATATGTCATCTGTTAGCCAAATCAACCAAATAATAACAATAAAGGAGTATACAAGATACAAATCTTAATAAAAATGGGGTTGTTAATATTATTTAGAATGACAAATTAAAAGTAATTTATTATTATTGTAAAGAAATTGATGACATAAGAAGATATAAGTTAAAATTCGTTGCGAGCTAGTATTGTGACTTACTTCCGATGTTACAATCAAAATTGGACAGAAATCTTAGTAAAAAGTGGATCATCAATCGTTACAATTTGGATTTCGATGAATTAATAAATTAAATTTCGAACTATTGGAGTTGAACTTGCAAAGTGTCACTATCTAAAAAAGTGGAAGCCAAAGATATTCATGGTCCCAATATGAAAAGGAAGAATGAGTTATTTTTTATATTATTAGTTGAATTATCAAAATACAAAAGATATTCATATGTCATCCGTCACCCAAATCAACCAAATAATAATTAACACTAATGTGGTATGAGATCTCATTGCACGTTAGTTATTTGAAAATTACAAACTTTTGTAATTATATAGATTATAGTTTTTTTTTGGAAGAAAAATTACAATGTTTATTGTTTTTTATAAGAAACAATGATTATTGTCTTGCACATGCCAAATCTCCTTTCTAAAAAAGTTAATTACCCTCAGGTCTCGGTACTTTTGACGATTTTATAATAGGGTCCTTGTGTAATTTGAATAAGATATAAGACTCCTGTTTTTTTAATGAAATATTGATATTAGGTCCTTGGCTGAATTCTCGCTGACATCATCAATTTTGTTTTGTTTTTTTAATATTGAATTGACCAAAATACCCCTAAAATTAAAAACAAAAAAAATCTCTTCAACCTTAAAACCGGATAAACACCTAAACAAAATCAAAAAAACCAAAAGCCGAGTGACCATTTGGTCCAGTGGCATTGTTCCCACTCATGTGGGGTGAAGTCCAGGGTTCAACTCCTGGCATGGGCATTTCTGATGTAATAGAATAGGATTTAGAATAGGATCTAAAAAAAAAAAAAAAAAAAAAAAAAAAAAATCAAAAAAACCAAAAGCAATCAACAACCCAGAAATCTCAAATCCCATAAATCAAAACCAATTAACCCGGGACAGAAATAATCAAAACCAATTAACCCGCGACAGAAATCCCAAATTCCAGAAATCAAAACCAACCAATCAAAACCAATCCCATAAATCTTCTTCCTCTCTACCTCGGCCTTCTCCTTGCGCACCTCCTCGAGCTTGACCTCGTTGGCACCGAGCATCCGCCTGGCAACTACGGCGTCCTCGGCTGCGTTTTTGCCGGTGTGGATTACATTGACGAGGTCAGCCTGGAGGCAATCCATTTTGCACTTGATCTCGACGCTTCGCCAGAGCCTCGAGCTCGCGCCGCTGGTCCTCAAAATGCTCCTCCGCCGCATCGGCCTCCTCGATCTCCGCCCTAAGGTCCTCATTCTCACGGACCAGTGCCGCATTCTCCTCCTTCAGTACTTCAACCTTCTGTCTCATCTCCTCCATCTCCTCCTCTAGCGCTTCAACCTTCTGTCTCATCTCCTCCATCTCCTCCGCCGTCGCGCCGCATTCCTCTTTGGCTGCCGGGTTATTGTTGGGAATGGCTCCTTCTCCCTGATGATCCATTGTTTGCCGAAGGTTTATGACCTAAAATAAGTGAATATGATATATCCACAGAAAAAATTATAAGTTATTTTAATTATTTATCTGTTGTAATATTTAATTCAAATTGAAAATATGCAAAGATTAATTTTTTTTGAATTTTCACCATCTCATAATTAGATAAATCAAATTAACTAATTTAGATTTAAAACAGATTATAAATATTTTAACGAATTATTTGTTATTCACTTATTCTAATTTAACCTCATTATTTGGATAGAATTTGATAAAAAAAATTCATAAATTCATTTCTGTAATTCAAATGAATACATGACTGATTAAAAATTTACAAATATTTGATATTCAAATAACAGAACATCCAAATATTATTTATTCTTTAATATTTTCTAAAATCATCTAGACATTATTAAAAATGTGAAAATACTCGAACCTCATCTTTACGTGGGTTTCTCCTTATTTTTTGCATTCTGAATTGTGTCTCACTTGAAAAGATCATCATTTGAATCTAGGGATTCATTCGTTGGTTTTGGAAAATATGAGCCATACAAAACTAAGAAAACATGCTTATATCATACCTTAAAAATTAGATCCATAGTTGTGTTAATTTTTGGTGGAATTTTTTTTGCAATGTCGTATGGATTTGTTGGCAAAGATGAATTATTATTATGATGTCACTTCCAAAGAAATTGTGATTTTGGGTAAAGATTTCAAGGTCCAACTTGACAGCCCTGTACCCAAATGATTTATTAAATGGTGGGATGGTTGATAACTGGTTGATAGCCAGAAACTATAACAATGCTAACTCAAGAAAGTACAATGAGCACACCATCAAATTATTCTATGATAGTGTTTAATCACCAAATAAGGTTATCCGTTCAAATTAGAGTGAAATAAAAGAAGCAAAATAATTAGGTCTATAAAAAAATGTTAACTCAAAACAGATAAATTATTTCTATTGTTTTATGGTGACATTTTTGGATCACTATAAACCAAGTATGAGCTATTTTAATCTGTATTAACTTTTTAAGTCGACAACACCTTAAAAAGTATATCCACTTTAACTACGATCTTCCTCAGTATTTATTTTGGATAATTAGGATAACTACATGAGTTATTTCGAAGGGTAGGCAGAAAATTAACAGTTAATTTAAGATAATTTTTTAAAAACATTTACATAAAAATCAACAACTTATATCACAATGGATCACTACTGGATAATTATTATATTTTGTATAATTTTGTATGACAAGAAGGGAAACAAATCATGTTAATTCCATAGATAAATCCATGAATTAGGAGTATACAAGATACAAATCTTGATAAAAATGAGGTCCTTTATATTATTTAGTATGACAAATTAATAATAATTTATTATTATGTAAATAAATTAATGACATAAGAAGATAGAAGTTAGTGGTCAATGATGTAGACTTAAAATTTGGATTTTTTGGGGTCAAGATTAAAATTTGGATTTTGATGAACTAATAAATTAAATTCTGACTATTGGAGTTTAACTCGCAGGTCTCGCCATCTCAAAAACTGCAAGTGAAATATGTTTACGGTCCCGTAAATGAGTTTTTTTTTAATATTATTAGTTGAATTAACTAAATGCAAAAAAAAAATTCATATGTCATTTGTTAGCCAAATCAACCAAATAATAATTAACAATAATGGGGTATACAAGATACAGATCTTAAAAAAAAATGGGGTCGTGAATATTATTTAGTATGACAAATTAATAGTAATTTATTATTTCTGTAAAAAAATTGATGACATAAGAAGATACAAGTTAAAATTCGTTGCGAGCTAGTATTGTGACTTACTTCCGATGTTACAATCAAAATTGGACAGAGATCTTAATGAAAAGTGGATCATCAATCGTTAAAATTTGGATTTCGATGAATTAATAAATTAAATTTCAAACTATTGGAGTTGAACTTGCAAAGTGTCACTATCTAAAAAACTGGAAGCCAAAGATATTCATGGTCCCAAAATGGAAAGAAAGAATGAGTTATTTTTTATATTATTAGTTGAATTATCAAAATACAAAAAGATATTCATCTGTCATCCGTCTCCCAAATCAACCAAATAATAATTGACACTAATGTGGTATGGTGCTGTTGATGTGTGGTGAGATCCCACTGCACGTCAGTTATTTGAAAATTACAAAGATTTGTAATTATATAGATTATAGTATTTTTTGGAAAAAAAATTACAATGTTTATTGATTTTTATAAGTAATAATGATTATTGTCTTGCACATGCCAAACCAACTTTCTAAAAAAAATTGTGCGTTTTTTTTTGTCATTTCCAGGTACAATCATGCAACGTCAGCAAGACATGTTACTTTACTAGTGCCATATTAGGAGAAAATAACAAATTTTGACTTTTAAGTGAATGATGCTTAACTAGACTAATATGGGTTCTAATAATTTAAAAAAAAATCTCGCCAAAAAATTTGTAACTTTTAGTAGACAATAAAAATTATTGGAGGTGCCCAACTATACTTATCCAAAATAAAGTAAAAACTAAAGATTAAATTATACTTTTT